>JAJOZX010008630.1:62500-178446 GCA_023014485.1 Bathynomus jamesi
AAGCATATATATATATATATATATATAGATATATATATATATATATATATATATATATATATATATATATATATATATATATATATTGATTTGATTTGATTTGATAATTATAATTCACTATTTGATTCTATTCGAATATGCATGACTAGGCTGAGTTATTGAAGGTATTTTCATGCATAGCTTAGAACAGCCGCTATAGTTTAACTGGATAATATAAGTCTATAAAGGAAGAATTTCGATATTTGAATTTATGAAATATAAAATGCTTGTATTCGCACTCATCCTAGTCTGAAAATATATAATTAATTATAATAATATTTATTGTTGATGATGTTTGTTACCTCGTTATTATACGATTGGAATGAAATATAATAGCTTCCCCTTAGGTTAGATAAATGAAATTAAGATTAATTTAGTTAATAGTTTCTTGATCTATTCGTAATACAAATATTAGAACAAGGCATAATTTGTTTGAGTTAACTGTATTTATTCTAATTTTATTTTGTGTGGTATCGTTATTAATCTATTTATTCGAAACGATGAGATCACGGACGGCGTTAAAGAAATCTTTGATATTTGCCTTGTATTACAGTTCTTATATAGAAAATATATATATGTTGGTTACATTTACTCGTATTATATATAAATATATAATATATATATATCAGCAGAATCCTGGTGCTTCAGAAATGTATCTTCTGCACGAACGCTTCCAACGTTTGTTTGGTTGTTTTTGTCTGTTTTTGCATGTTTGTTTTTGTTTGTCTCATGAAAGATCCCACAGGAGGATTTTTACTCGTGAATGAAGGCGAGGATGAATTTTTTTTTTCTTTGAAGAGGAGGAAGGCGAGGATGATTTTTAAAGACCATGAAAGACACCTTCTAAAGGAGGGACCGTCATGAAGGACGGTGAACGATCCTTATGAAGTACGGTGAGGGGGGGGGGGATTTTCAAATTGATCCATGTCTGTCTCCCCAAACTCGCCCATACTACTACATACTACTGGCTCTCTATCACTGATCTATCCTGGCTGGGTTGTTCTGTATGAATGAGGGCTACTTCGTGTCTATTGTTGCAACACCGCTTCTTGTTGATCGGCAAAGTTTAGCGACATTGAGTCTGAGTAGTAGTTGGATGGGTGACCGTCCTTCTCGACCCGTGGTTCGGATCGCACGTAAAATTATAGGTCTCTTCTGTCACATGACCTTTGATGTTACGAATGAGGTTAAATAACCCCCAAACACCCCTCCCTATTAAAGATTAAAGGCAACTCCAATTGTTATATTAATTCTACATGGAGCTCATTCAGCTGAATTAGAATTGAATAAATATTCTTACACCAAAACTAATAACCAAGTAGTATATAACACTAGGCAACAAATTTCAACTTTTTTTTTGTTACAGACACGTGAACTACTGATTCCTACTAAAGCGCTGATGCTGATTTCAGATCTGATATCAAAATTTCTCTATCACGTCCAGATTTTGTGTAACCGAAAACCCCTATTTTTCTTTTTTTTCTCACCCGCTTCTATTACGAAAGCCGTCTAAGCTACTTTTCCGTGCCACGTTTTATGTTAAGCATACTTAAATAATTAGTGAACAGGGATGTCTTTCCTCCTTTATTCTGGCTTAAGACAGACAGCGGAATTCCGCTGGCGGAGTTACCACCCCTGCGCCCAACCATCCACCCAAAGCGCGTTAGTATTTTGTTGTTACTACTGAAAGGCAAATTCCTGTTCTTAAGTGAAACTTTGGTGTGTCCTCTCCTTTGTCGCTTGTAGGATGACGAGCTCTCCTTCTGCAGGAACCAACAATAATCTCCCATCATATTTGGGTTGAAATTACCTTGGTATCTGTTTTCCATAACTGAGATCTGTTGGTGGAAGCGCTCACCATGCTCGTCACTTACAGCCCCAAGGTTGGCCGGGAAGAAGTCAAGATGAGAATGTAAAAAATGAATTTTCAAAGACATTCTGCATCCCATTATTTCATAAGATTTAAGCATGTTTTCTACGAGTTTACGGTGGTTTTCAGCTTTGTGGTTTCCAAGAAAATTTTTGACAACTTCAACGAAAGATGTCCATGCTCCTAGTTCATTCTCATTTAGGTTAGATGGAAACGATGAGTCGTGGATGACACTGCGGATCTGTGGTCCAGTGAAAACTCCAGCTTCTAGCTTAGCATCTGTCAATATTCCTTTGAATTTATCCTTTAAATATTGGAAACCACTACCTTGATGATCCATACCCTTCACGAAATTTTTCATAAGGCCAAGTTTAATGTGAAGTGGTGGAAGATGTACTTTCTGAGGGTCAATAAGTGCTGGTGTTTCACATTGTATTTACCAACAGCTTG
Organism: Bathynomus jamesi; assembly: GCA_023014485.1. NCBI lineage: Eukaryota > Metazoa > Arthropoda > Malacostraca > Isopoda > Cirolanidae > Bathynomus > Bathynomus jamesi. The sequence goes on from JAJOZX010008630.1 coordinate 64,860, forward strand.
TTCAGTTCTAGATGGCCAATCATGTTTTTTGTAGTGGTTCTTGTCATCTCTGCTGTTCCATAGACACAAAAAGCACATATGCTTTGTGTAGCCCAACTGTAACCCAAGAAGTAATGATACAACTTTAAGGTCGCCACAAATATTCCATGTGTGGTCCTTATATTTGATGAGTCTTAGCAGCAGTTTCATCGATTCATAAGTCTCATTAGGCCAGTGGCATGTGCTACAGGTATTGAAGGTTTTTCATTGCCGTTGTGCAGTAATACAGCTTTAAGGCTAGCTTTACTAGAGTCAATGAACAGTCTCCATTCTTTTGGATCATAGCGACAGCCAATCCCTTGCATCAGACCACTGATATCGTGGCAGAAACAAACGTTTTCTTCCTGTAAGTAAAATGATGAAAACTGCAAATGGCGATGGCGGAAATGGGAAACTTTGGTGTTTGGTTGGAGAAGATTAAATTCTTGAAGTCTTGAACCAAGCAACTCTGCCTTTTCTTTTGGTAATTCCAAATCGCGCACTAAGTCATTTAACTCCGCTTGACTTAACAAATGTGGGGAAATATTTGCATCTGGAACATATATGCCATCTTTCCCTGTTTCTATATCACTAGCAGAATCTTCAGATGAACTGCTGTCTGTTATCGTTGCTGGTGGAACTGGTGGTGGATTTGTTTCATCATGTGGTACTGGTTTCATCATGTGGTACTGGTTTCATTGCTGATTCGCAGTTTGGGTACGTGATCTTTGATTTGTTTTTCTTTGTGAAACCAGCAATCTTTGTCAAACAAAAATAACAATCATTGAAGTGATTTTTCGGCTCACGCCAAACCATGGGGACTGAGAACGGCATAGCTTTTCTTTAACCATTCATCCAAGCTATTAACATTGCATTGCACTGTGCACAGCAAATATGTGGTGCCCAGTCCCTCTGTTGGTCTCCTAACTTACAGTCAAAATAACACTTGTAGGCAAGTTTAATCTTTGTTGTTATGTTTCTACGTTGTGGCTTAGGTGTATATTGTCCACAGACAAAGCAGAAGTTGTCTGGGTGATTTACACAAGCACGTCTATTTGATGCCATTTTGAATTACCATACAATATCTGAAAAAACGTAGAAAGTAATTATTACGATGTGCAAAATAAAAAGAAATACACACCGTAGTACAAAACAAATGCTATAAAAACACACAAGTCACCACAACCTGTCACTTGCTCATCAGCAGAGAGCTTCAACAACCGTTCTGCTTGACTGTCACGTAGCGACTGACCGTTGGGCCGTTGCCCGTTACTATGCTCTTGACTCAGTGTTGCCAACTCGGGATAAATTTTATTTATCAAAATTGTTCGAATTTGTATATAGTTGGCAAAAAAAATTGCTTTAACCTTGAAAAGCAAGTTTCATATTACTGGCATTAAGCCGATTAAAACCAAAATCTGGACGTGGTAGAAAATTTTACTAAAAGTGATTTGCATTTTACACAAAATCTAGACGTGATAGAAAAAATCTAATTATAGATTTGAAATCAGCATACCGAAATTAGCTAGGAGCACCTATTTGGTCTTCTGTAACAAAATCTTTGTTGCCTAGTGTATAATCATTCGAAACTATATCTAGTTTCGTTTGCCGCTGCTTCAAGTGTTACAGGGTATTTTCCGACTTTCCGTTTATGGAAATGTGCGATGGAGAGCGAAGATCTCCATTTTGACCGCTCAAACAACGAACTTTACAACCGGTTGTTGACGATGCAAGAACTTAAATCTGCCTTGTCCTTTCGGAGAGACTCTGCACCTGGTCCGAATGGCATTCATTACAAGATGTTGAAATCGGTGCATATTTCGGCTCTGTGTTTTTCGGTTACAGTTTTTAACCGCATCTGGGTTGAAGGTGTGTTTCATCGGTAGCGTGAGGCCATGGTTACCTCTTCCTGAGCCCTCCTCACCTTGTTGTGGTCAATCACCAGTGCTGTGTCAAACTCTGTGATAAGACCAGCATCAATCCAGGCGGCAGTGGCAATCTCTGCAGTCTCTCTCAGCCCAGTGTGATGTCTCAAGCTAGCCAGAGCTATGTTGGTGATACCTTCAGTGTTGTATTTCTTCTTCTTAGTCACAGGCAAGGAAGAAGTTGTCGCAGCCTCTGGTATGAAGTCTTCGTCCTCCTCTCCTCCCTGCCTCCTCCAGTATATCTCCAGTCTCCTCCAACTCCATCTCCAGCAGTGACTCCTCCCTCAACTCTTCTTTTTTGGCTGACTCCTCTGCCTTCCTCCTCTTCTGCTCCTGTCTCTGCAGCACTGCTTCCTGTCTCCTGGTCTCAGGGTGATCAGCTAGACCCATCTGGTGTGCCCCCACACTTCCCACCTTTTCTCTCTGACCCTTAATGAAGGCAAGCTCCTGCACTGGTATCTTCTGCTCGCTCCTGCAGCTGCAGTCAATGTGAACCTCACTGTTGCAGACAGGGTTGCACCCAAGCTCACTGCAGCTCCTGATCACACAGTGACAGGTCAGGATGTCCACCAATTTGTCCAGTTTCATCATGAACCTATCTTCTACCTCTAGCTTCACATTGCCAATGGACACCTTCACTGCCTCATCCCACAGTGCCTTCACTTTAGCCCTGATCCTGACCTCAGTGTTGATTACAGGTCCTGTGAATAGAGCGTTGGTCTTTCTCCACTGAGTCAGTAGCCCTGGAACAATGCCGTTGTTAATCAGGTCATTAACTGGGTAATTCCTCCTGTCTTCCTCACTCATCTCTCTCACTCATCTCTCTCCTCAACAAACCATACCTCAGCAGATCTCTGGCTGTGGGCAGCTCAGCAGGGGGAAGTTCCCAGTTCCCTCCCAGTCCCCACCAAATGACTTAGGTGACAACTTGATTTGCTTCGGGTTCTGATTTCTTTCTGACTCATCCTGTGGACCTGTGAAATTGAAATTGAAATTTGGGTAGGCCTACTGATTATGATTACATAAAATTAAGTTAATTGAAATTCTAATATCTTCCTATAAGCTCAGATAAAAGGTGGTTATTATAGGGACAAGACTTAATTATTCAAAGTAATGACAATTTCATATATCTATCATATCAAAATATACAAAAAGTTTGGGTTACACAACATTTCGAATAATTTGAATTACACAATATTTATCAGGTCATCCAATAAGTAATGTCGTTTTTTACAATAGATTAAGTTTAAACTAGTCCTACTCGGTTTAAGCATAAATTTTCCGAAGGTTATATCTAAGAGATCTATCGTGTTTCGCTACATACTTTACAGACCTTGACCAGTGAAGACGTGTGTTTTGCTTTATGTGAACCCCTCATAAACATGGCGGTATCAGAAGAGCATATCAGGCATATAATGCTTTACGAGTTCAAAAAAGGGAATAGTGCTACTGAAGCAACGCGAAACATTCAGGACGTTTATGGCAACGATATTCTGCATGTGAGGAAATGTCAAAGATGGTTTCAAAAGTTTAGGAATGGTGACTGCTGTTTGACATATGCAGCACGCTCTGGACGCCCTGCTGAGTTTGATGATGACCTGCTGTTAGTTGCACTTGAAGAAGACTGTTCAACAACTGTCGAAGAATTGGCTCAGAAACTCAATTCATCCCCGTCCACCATCCATCGACATTTGCAACAACTCGGGAAAGTGCCTAAGTTAGGAAAATGGGTGTCACATGAATTGTCGGTCGACAATCTGAGGGTGCGGGTAAACATTAGCACAGCTCTTCATTCCCGTGAACTCCAAGATCCGTTTTTGCACCGTTTAGTGACGTGATGAAAAGTGGATACTGTACCAGAATGTTAAGCGCCGTCGACAGTGGGTTTGTGCCGGAGAACCAGCGACACCACAGCCAAAACCAAATCTTCACCCTCGGAAGGTGTTGCTTAGTGTTTCGTGGAATAAAGGTGGTGTAATACACTTTGAAACTTTACCACACAACCAAACAATCACCGCTCAAGTCTACTGTCAACAACTGGATCGATTGAACACTGCACTGAAAGAAAAGAGACCTTCTTTGTTTAATCGGAAAGGAGTCGTGTTCCACCACAACAACGCACGTCCTCATACCGCTCGGATCACTTCTGCAAAAATTGAGGAGCTTGGGTGAGAAAAACTTCCACATCCTCCATATTCTCTAGACCTTGCGACTTCAGATTATCATCTCTTCAGGACTCTGCAAAACTATCTTGACGAGAAACAGTATACTTCTTTAGATGACCTGCACACCAGTCTTTGTACGTTTTTTTGCCTCAAAACCGCCTGAATTTTATAAACATGGCATTGAAAAGCTTGTAGGACGTTGGCAGAGTGTCATTGATTCCGATGGAAAATATATACTAGAATAAAAAGTTTCAGTTGAGTATTTTTTGTCCTTCAAATTCCGATCTAAAAAAACATTACTTATGGGATGACCTGATACATTACGAAGTAATCAAAATTGTCAAAAAGGAGGGAAAACACATGCATTCACAATCAAAACTCCAGCATTTGTGACTATGTAAAACTTAGAAACCATACTGCACACCAAAAATAACCAAAGTTGACCACACATATCAATGGCACATTGATATACGATACTACAGTCATATTTAGGTTATATTTCAAACCTTTATGGTAAAATATAAGTAGGTAAATGGCTTTTTTAAACAACACTAAAGATATTTCTAAGTTTGCTAGATAATATGACATCATTTGAGCATTAGTAGTTTTTGAATTGTTGACTTTACTAAAATTGACACACCTTAGTACCACAAGGAACAGTATTAGCCCCGCTCCTATTCATTACGATGCTAACATACATAGCTGATGAAGTAGCCAACAACAGTATCGTAATATTCTTTGCGAACGATACAAAAATCAACAGAAAAATCCATAATTCAGAAGAGGTGGAAGTCCCTACAGAGGGACACGAGCAGAATATACAGGTGATCAGAAGACAACAACATGAAATCTAACTCAGAAATTTCAGCTCTTGTGATACGAAAGAAATAAGGGACTGAAACAGAGAACATATTATGCCCCAGATAAACGGGAAATTTAGAGTAGTCGGAAAATAATCGATTTAGGGGTTATAATGACCGACGATGCGAAATTTGAAACATAAAATCAGGTAGCGATAAACAAAACAAAAAAAGAGTTCCGGGACAACTACTGAAAACCTTGAAAAGAAGGGACGAGAGAGTAATGATTCCCCTGCTGAAAACACTGATCATACCAAAACTTGAATACTGCTGTCTTGACACTCCCATATAAAAAGGAAGAAATTAATAAACCAGAAGAAATTTCACAACCAAGATTGATGGTTGCAAAGAACTCAACTACTGAGAAAGACTTCGTAAATTAATTCCATATGCACTGAAAGAAGAGGAGATGCACCGTAATCTATATATGGAAAATAATAATAATAATAATAAAAAAAACTGGTACGTAACCTCAAACTGAACCCAGTAACCACCTAGACAATAGTGGAAAATAGGAAAGAGAGTGTGTGTGTAGTGTTCCCAAACTAAACACCAGACGAGGGACACCTTCGGCTCTGAAGGAAAAGAGCCTAGTTGTCAGGGGCCAAGACTATTCAACCAGCTTCTGGAGGAGATCAGGAACGTCAGGAATTCTTCAAAAGAAAACTAAACGTCTGGCTCGGGACGATACTAGGATGAGCCGGGTATGCCTGGCTCTGCGCGATGCAGATTGCAATAGAGCAACTGGCTCCTTCACCAGGCTTGGAGGTGGAGCCACCAGCTTGACCTTCGTGTGAGAATGACCGACGCACGGAATTACTACGAGGTTACCCGTATTTTTTTTTTTATGTAGGAAGGTGGGGACTAAGGGCGAGCGCCCGCAAAAGCGATCCCTTCACAGAAGACGGACAGAGACAAAAACAAGGTTTCTAAGGCTCAATTATGCCATTTCTCTTTTCTTTTTTTAACCCTTTACTGCTTAATGTAAATTTTGAAAAGGTTGTGCGGTGTATAAGATGGATGTGTGTGTGTGTGTGTGATAAGGAGTAGAGGGAGAAGTGTGTGTGTGTTTGAGAGCATGCTGGACTGCTCACAGGTTAGATGAGACACGGAAAAAGATCAGCTAAGGAGCACAGTGACAGGAGAAAAGGAAGTTCCAGCACTCTCTGTCTCCTGTCTAACATCCGCTCCGGAGTACTTCCCTGGTCGATTGGTGTCTACAGTCTCCTCCTAATAACGATACTATATTTAGTTTTAGTTTCTGTACTCTTGTAAATAATAAAAATAGTAATACGTAGTAACAGTTATGTTTATAACAATAACAATAATAATAATAAGACTCAGTATAATACTGGTCAGGTGATGCTCGCGTCGGATGGCGTGATATGGCGCAACATGCAATAAGGGAGTCAAATGAAATATGAAATTTATTATTTAATATTTTATGTATTGAACTACAACTTTTTAGATTTTATGCTAAAAAACTCGGTAATTTGACACATTATATTTTCCTGGCACGTAGTCCTCATATGAAAATTATTATTATTATTATTATTAACTTAGTACTGTATTGACTTACTTAGTATTTGTTCCTCCCTTTTAGAAAAATGCTGAAAAAGTTTACAAACATTTGGAAGATAGTCAGAACAGAATTTCCAATGAAAATGAGAACTTCAAAGCCAAAATGTTGAAGGCTGAGTTAGATAAACAGAGTTATATGGATCAGGTTAAAACATCGTAAGTATTCCACCGCTTCTCTCTCCACTTTCATTGACTAATTAATGCTAATGAAGTTTCTTCGTCTCATTTCTCAAGAGGCAGATATGGAAGGGAACTCGCTGAAGACTCGTAAAAACTTGGCAGCCTCCATGCCAAGAAAGTTGGTGGACTGTATTGATGATAATGACTAGTTCACTAAATATTTGATGAGCCATATCATCAATAGTCGTTATTTTAATACGTTTTAGGGAACAGATATGGATAAACAAACTATTAAGACGATATCAGAGTACTTGAAATCTGACAAAATTATTACGAAATGAGGCTAATACAATTGTCGTTATTATGAATAATGATAGAAAGCCGTACTAAAATAAGTAAAATTAGGCAACTAAATATATATATCGTATTCGAGAACCATCAAAACAGAGCGAAAATGATGAAAGAGCAGAAAATATAACGCCTAATATCTAATTACACGATCAGGATATTCCTGTTAGGCGGATAAACGTATTGAGTAAACATTACACTGTCTACTGTATATGCGTTATGTATATATTCATATGATCATTACCTTAATGTCTTCAAAACAAAAAATGTATTCGAAACAAAAACGTACGAGAAAAAGTAAGCGCAACTATGAGTTATATCGGGTGGGTAAAAAAAAAAAAGGGAGACCTCGAACTTTGGCTGTAAAATCCAAAGTTAAGGTCAGACTTCAATATTTTTTTCACACCCCACAACTAAGTATCAGGTCATCCCATAAGTAATGTCGTATTTTAGATCGGAATTTGAAGGACAAAAAAAAAAACTCAACTGAAACTTTTTAATCTAGTATATATTTACCATCGGAATCAATGATACTCTGCCAACGTCCTACAAGCTTTTCATTGCCATGTTTATAAAATTCAGGCGGTTTTGAGGCAAAAAACGTACAAAGACTGGTGTGCAGGTCATCTAAAAAGTATACCGTTTCTCGTCAAGAGAGTTTTGCAGACTCCTGAAGAGATGATAATCTGAAGGCGCAAGGTCTGGAGAATATGGAAGATGTGGAAGTTTTTCCCACCCAAACTCCTCAATTTTTGCAGAAGTGATCCGAGCGGTATGAGGACGTGCGTTGTCGTGGTGGAACACGATTCCTTTCCGATTAACCAAAGAAGGTCTCTTTTTCTTTTAGTACAGTGTTCAATCGATCCAGTTGTTGACAGTAGACTTGAGCGGTGATTATTTGGTTGTGTGGTAAGGTTTCAAAGTGTATTACACCACCTTTATCCCACGAAACACTAAGCAACACCTTCCGAGGGTGAAGATTTGGTTTTGGCTGTGGTGTCGCTGGTTCTCCGGCACAAACCCACTGTCGACGACCCTTAACATTCTGGTACAGTATCCACTTTTCATCACCAGTCACTAAACGGTGCAAAAACGGATCTTGGAATTCACGGGAATGAAGAGCTGTGCTAATGTTTACCCGCACCCTCAGATTGTCGACCGACATGTGACACCCATTTTCCTAACTTAGGCACTTTCCCGAGTTGTTGCAAATGTCGATGGATGGTGGACGGGGATGAATTGAGTTTCTGGGCCAATTCTTCGACAGTTGTTGAACAGTCTTCTTCAAGTGCAACTAACAGCAGGTCATCATCAAACTCAGCAGGGCGTCCAGAGCGTGCTGCATATGTCAAACAGCAGTCACCATTCCTAAACTTTTGAAACCATCTTTGACATTTCCTCACATGCAGAATATCGTTGCCATAAACGTCCTGAATGTTTCGCGTTGCTTCAGTAGCACTATTCCCTTTTTTGAACTCGTAAAGCATTATATGCCTGATATGCTCTTCTGATACCGCCATGTTTATGAGGGGTTCACAAAAGCAAAACACGTCTTCACTGGTCAAGGTCTGTAAAGTATGTAGCGAAACACGATAGATCTCCTCTTAGATATAACCTTCGGAAAATTTATGCTTAAACCGAGTAGGACTAGTTTAAATTTAATCTCGTAAAAAACGACATTACTTATGGGATGACCTGATAAATTTTCTATACGGTGAACGGATTTTAAAGAAAAATGAAAATTACGGATTTATTGAACATTTCTTTATGCCACTGGAAATTCTCCATTTACACTACTACTGCATTGTCGGGTCGGCAAAAAAAAAAGGGAGACCTTTTAAATCCTTCATATCTCGGCAAATACGGTACATAGAACCATGAATTTTTAGTATGTAGTACTAGGTAATTTTATGGTTTGTATGCCATCTTTTAGCATCTGTTTTATCGATTTTCTTGAGAAGCTTGTCCAAACCTCCCTCAGTTGGCTTACGTTAATTAAAATTGCTTTAATTTTCAACTTGAACCTATGATTAGCAAGATTTTCCTGGAATATTCGTCATAAATTCAATTTCTCAGTTAAAATGCTAAAAGATGGCATACAAAACATAAAAGTATCTAGTACTAACGTGTTAAAATTTCATAGTTCTATGTACCGTATTTGCCGAGATATGAAAGATTTAAAAAGTCTCCCTTTTTTTTGGCCGACCCGACAATGCAATAGTAGTATAAATGGAGAATTTCCAGTGGTAGAAAGAAATGTTCAGTAAATCCGTAATTTTCATTAGTTTTCTTTGAAATCTGCTCACCATATAGGAAATTTACTTAGTTGTGGGTTGTGAAAAAAATATTGAAATCTGACCATAACTTTGGATTTTACAGCCAAAGTTCGAGGTTTCACTTTTTTTGCCCACCTGATATATAGTGAACCCAATTAGGTCGGATCCGAAGGAATTCTATGTTAGGAATAAAAAAGTACCTTTGTAGACCATTGGTCCACTCATAGGAGAAAACAACAAACAAATTCACAATGACTTACAAATGACGAAAGTTTAAACAAATTATTATCTTCCGTGTTTACTAACGAAAATATGAACAACATTCCCGTTCCCAAATCATGCTCAGTGATGGTCATTTAAAGCTTCACGACTTTACCATTAGTGAAACTGGAGTACTCTCGGCCATAGGTAAAATTAATCCTTATAAAACTCCCCGTCCAGATAAGCTCTACCCAAGGGTACTTAAAGAAGTGAACTGCGCAATAGTTTCTCCTCTTACATATGTATTTGCTACTACTACTACTACTAAATAATAATAATAATAACAACAATAAATCGTTACAGTCTGGAGAAGTTTCGTTCGATTGCAAACTCGCCAATATTTAAAAATTTGGACATCGTTTCCAGGAAATTATCGTCCCATTAGTTTGACTTAAGTAGTTGGTAAGTTTATGGAGACGATCGTTCCGGACAAAATACGTGATGTGTTCCAAAAAGTTCCCGAACTGGTTATGCTGTGCGAGTGTCATGTGATGCGTGTAGTGTGACTCAGTCTGTCTAAAGACAGTTACCGCTTGTTGATCTTTTATTTTTTTCTCTTAATATTTACTGTTGTGAAGTCATTTTGTGCGTTTTTGCATTTGAATAATGGCTACTGTTGAACAACGTGTGTGCATAAAATTTTGCTTCTGAAACCCATGCCATGCTGAACACAGCATTTGATAATGACGCCTTAAGTCGGACAACCACTTTCGAGTGGCACAAGCGCTTTCAGGAAGGCCCGAACATCGACGAAGGACGATGCAAGGGTGGGACGATCTTCCACTTCAAGAACTGATGACACTGTTGCTTGTGTTCGTGAAATGATTCGAGGGAACCGTAGACTGATAGTCGTGGAAGTCGCATACAAAGTGGATATTTCGATAGGATCATGCCACACGATACTCAGAGAATTTGGGGATACGTCGTGTGTCAGCCAAATTTGTGCCACGACTCTTGACTACCGAGCAGAAAGAGCAGCGTGTCGTTGTCTCAAGACCTCCTTCAACGTGCCAATCTTGATGAAAATTTTCTCAAAAACATCGTTACGGGTGACGAAACGCGGGTGTACGGGTATGACGTTGAAACAAAACAGTAGTCATCGCAATGGAAGTGCGCGACATAGCCATTATTCAAATGCACAAAACACACAAAATGACTTCACAAAACAGTAAATATCGAGAGAACAAAATAAGATATCAACAAGCGCTAACCATCTATGGACACAGACTGAGTCACACTACAACATGGATCACATGACGCGCGCGCGCAGCATAACCAGTTCGGGAACTTTTTGAACACACGTAATTAATCACTTAAAAATTAATAAATTACTCAAAGATTCAGCAGTTTTCGACGTAATTGTTTTTTTCTTGTTAATCTGCTCGATTTCTTTAATGATATTGTGTGTACATATATAGAGGTGGGTAGTAGTAGTGAAATAGATATACTTAATTAGCTTTTTCGAGAATGTTTTCTAGAAGGTAAATTTTTTTCGTAATACTTTTACTCTAAGCACAATCTTGGGAAAAATTTTGTTCTTTAACTTTGATACAATGTTGCGAAAATCTGAAAAGTACGAAGTAACAAAACAGCTGTATGCTTGACATTTTCATTCAAAATTGGTAAGCAAATTCTGGAAAAACCCGCTTTCAATCTGCCACCTCTCAATGTCGTATTGAGACGGGGAAGACACCGAAACCAGATTATTCCAGATTTTGTTTACCAAAACATTTTGGTTTCATTAACTAATCAGAAGAGTCATTCAGTATGGTATTTTAAGGTAGCCAATCGGCTTTTTCGATAGCTGATGACGTCAATTGTTTCACGCATGCGCGCTCCTCTCCATCTCCGCTCGTACTGTATACTTAGAAATTGGAAGTCAATGTACTTGAGTAGTTAGCTATACCCTATAAATAATCACATGTCGAGTATGTCGGAGGTTGTCGGCTCTTTTTTCAAACTCAGAAAATAGTGACCACCATCCTTGGTGTATGTGGGACAAGTTTTTAAGTTTAAGAATATTGTGGTTTCAAGTGTACACCTACAGTGTAACCGTGTCACCATGGAAGTGACAGCCTACATAGTGTCAGAAAATGTCAGGCAATTTGGAATAAAGTTGGCCGATCAGCAGCTGCAGCAGAAACGGTGGAAGAATTACGTAAACTGCAGTTGATTCGACCAAACCAGACGCGGTGGAATTCCACGTTCCTGACAGTTGAAAGGATCCTGTGCATAAAGCATGAGCAGGGTGAAGATGCTATACGGAATTTATGTTCGGTATTCAAAGTTAAAATGTAAGTGCATATTGGTTAACTGTTATAAGTTATGTAGTAATAAGTACATGTAGTAATAAGTTATGTAGTAATAATATATTTTGCCCCACCTGTTTTTTTCCTTTTCAAGTTTCCTTGTAAGTTCCAGAAATTTTGTACACAAGTAGTTATATACCTTTTTTACAAGTTTTTATTTTTCCACATAGTCTCCATCTTTTTTACGGCTTTCCTCCACCTCGAAACAAGGGCCTTTATTCCTTGCTGGTAAAAGTCCGCTGGGTTCCGCTGAAGTCACCTCTTAACCTCCTCAACAACCTCATCGTCACTGAAACTTCCTTCCACAAATAGCATCCTTCATTGGCCCAAACAAATGGAAGTCTGAAGGTGCCAGATCCGGGCTGTATGGAAGGTAGGGTAACACAGTCAAGCGCATTTTTGTGATGGCCTCTCTTGTTCACAAAATGTCGTGTGGTCTTCCGTGATCGTGCAAAAGAAGGACTTCTTCCAGTTTTCTCTCCTGTCGAACTCGCTTTATACGTCTCTCGACTCTCTGTAAGGTAGCAATATATGCCTCTGAGTTGATTGTTTGTCCTTTCTTCATAATGTCCACCAGAATCACCCGTTTCATGTCCCAGAAGATGGTGGCCATAACCTTTCCTGCAGAGGGAGCCATTTTGAACTTTTTCTTGCGTGGGGAGTCTGCGTGATGCCACTCCATGGATTGGCGTTTTGTTTCAGGTTCAAAGTGGTGTACCTAAGTCTCATCCCCAGTCACAATTCGTGAAAGGAAGTTATCCCCTTCTGTCTCGTATTGAACCAACGACTCGGAAGCAATTTCTTTTCGTTGGGTTTGTGATCTTCAGTCAGTTCGCATCTTCGCGAGGAACAAACCGTGAACACACTTTTGAGTATCCCAGTTGCTGAATTATTGTATTCACACTTCCTTCGCTAATTCCTAGCTCCTTGTATGTGACGCGCCGATTTGATCGAATGATGCTATTAGCACGTTGCACATTGTGAGATGTCACAGCCGATGCCAGGCGACCGCTGCGTGGCTCATCATCGAAGCTGGCTCTTCCTCTCTCCGATGATCTCTCACGTTTAGACCAGCGTCCAAGTGTGCTTCGATCAACAACAGCATCTCCCTAAACGTTTTGTAGACGTTTGTGAATATTTCCAACTGTTTCCTTCTCTGCGGTTAAGAACTCGATAACAGCTCTGTTTACGACGCACATCACTGTCACGTCATTTTCAAAACTGCGTTGACCATCGGTTTTATACAAAGAGGGGAAGTTCAAACTGGAAAACTCCAGTTATGTGAAGCGCAGATAGTTCAAACTTACAGCCCAAAAGACATTTTAGCCCTATTATTTAGTCAAGAAAAAAGGGTGGGGCAAAATATATTGAGTGCCTCTAGTATATATATATGAAAATTATTTCACGAAAGTAACACGTAAAAAATATTTATGATGAATAAAACCACGAAGGAAAGGAAACACAGAATGGTGCTCAAGCGCTTTCGTCTAATGACATCCTCAGGAACACTGAAGTACATAAAGAGTTACAGCCTATATATAGGTTAAAGAAAAAAATTATATATATATATATATATATATATATATATATACATACAATAAACGATAAACGGAGAGATAAAAATAAAAATTAAACATTAAAGGATTGTCGGAGGAGCATACAAATTTGTAAGGAAAAACTACCGATTTTTAGCACGATCAAATGAATTGTTTCCAACCAATGTTATAGATAATTTTAAAAAAAAATAAAAAAATACAAAAAATACAAATTTATACTGGAAATCTGCCCGGGTTTTAGCACTCTGCCCTTCTTGTTTAAGTTCGATATATATAAAAATAAATTGAAAAATAAAAGTTATTAGAATAGCATACAAGTTTACCAAAGATTTAGCGTTCTACCCTTCTTATCTAAATCTGTTCTGAAGGAATTCAAAACAACAGGATCGAGTTGAAAAAGACCTTTGCTTATGTTGAAGTTATTTGTAAGTTGGATAATGGCGAATAGTAGTTACGAAGATAACTTTCCTAAACGTTTTCGCAATAGCCTCTCACAATTAAAAAAGATGGGGAGCTCCATATTACTAAAGCAGACAAGGCTAACACCATAGTTATTATGGACAAAGTGACAAAGTGGACTACATCAGAAAGATGAACGAGCTTCTCCAGGACCCCGCCACATACAGCAAACTTAGGAAGAACCCGCAGGATGACGTCATCAAATCATTTAATAGTGGCTTGAAATGCATTCTCAAAGATCATAAGGACTTAATTCCGCTTTTCATGTCCACTTCACCTTCTCTGCCCTACCTTTACGGTCTTATTAAAACCCACAAACCTGGCAACCCTATCTGCCCTATTATTAGCTCGGTGGGCTCTATTACTTATAAACTCTCCAAATGGCTTGTCAAAGTCTTGTCCCCCATTCTCGGAACTATCTCTGATTCACATGTAAAAAATTCCATGGATCTTACTGAAAAATTGAATAATGCTCGTACTGAAACCAACGATAGATTGATCAGTTTTGACGTTTGTTCATTGTTTACAAAAGTGCCGATTGACGATATGCTTGACTTTCTCTCCCGAGAATTACATAATTATGACCTGCCACTACCTTCACACATTGTTTTGGAACTTATTAAGGTTTGCATCAAAGACTGTAAATTCACTTTCAATAACGAGTATTATCAACAAGTTTTTGGGATGGCCATGGGCAACCCCTTGTCGCCCCTCCTCTCCAATATTTATATGGATTTTTTCGAAATTACTTACATTCCGAGAATCCTGGGGGTTGACATCCCTTGGTTGCGGTACGTCGACGATATTTTGTGGATCTGGCCCATGAATCGTGACCTGGATAACTTCCTCCTTCAATTAAATGATCAAGTCCCCTCCATTAAGTTTATTTTAGAAGTGGAACAAGACAACTCAATCCCGTTTCTGGATGTGCGTGTACATAGGGAAAGCCCAGGTTTTAAGTTTAGTATCTATCTGAAAAAAAAACCAATTTGTCCTACGTACACTTTTACTCGGGACATGACACCCTCACTAACAGGGCCGGATTTTCCAATAGGCAACATAGGCCATTGGCCTAGGGCCCACCAGTAACTGGGGGCCCACTGGGGACCTCCTACAATCCCTTGACACAAACAGTATCATTGACAAATTTGCCATAGAAAAAAGCAGGAAAAAGTAATTTTGAACTTCACATAGTTGTGCTTGCAAAATTTATTATGCTTCAGTTTCATTGTATTTTTCCATTATTCCTATGTGTAAGATGTACATGATATGGAACTTGATTTACTTTGATGTACTTGATATGGAACTAATTTGATTAAAAATTATTAATGTGTAATGTATTACATTATGTTGTAATTCTTATTGCAAAATTTATTATGCTTCAATTTGACTGTATTTTTTTCCATTATTCCTTTGTGTAAGAATAAGTTGTACATGATATAAAACTAATTTGAATAAAATTATTGATGTGTTACATTATGTTGTAATTCTTTTTTTTTTTTACATTACAATATTACGATATATATATATATATATAATTTTTTTTTTGGGGGGGGGGCACTGATAAGGTTTGGCCTAGGGCCCACAAGCAAGTAAATCCGGCCATGCTCACTAAGAAGGTAATTTTTTCTTCAATGTTTCTCCGCGCCCTTAGGATCGCCAGTCCGGAATACATCGATGCCGAATTAAAAAAAATCAATGGTATTGGAAGTGATCTGTGTTATCCATCTGCGTTTATGGAATCTTGTCTCAACAAGGCAAAACGAACTTTCTATCGTGTGAATAATAACACTCGTACTTTGTCAAAGAATATTTCGGTACTTCCATTTTTCCCGGCTTTTTAGGCATTGCTAATGTACTTAAACTTTTGGATATTAATGTAGTATTTTCATAACAATATTGTGAAAAATATCATAGTAAAAAATAGCCCTACCAATAATTCAAGCATTATCTATAAAATTGGTTGTAAACAATGTGATTCCTTTTACATAGGTCAGACGGGAAAGGATTTGCACACACGTATAAAACAGCATCAATATTCCGTTAGAACAGGACAGTCGTCCAGTGCCCTTTTTGTCCATTTGTCAGAGTTATCCCACTGTATTGATTGGAATAATGCTTCAGTTTTATTTCACTCTAGCAACATTGTTAATAGGAATATTCTTGAGTCTGCCATTATCCAACTTACAAATAACTTCAACATAAGCAAAGGTCTTTTTCAACTCGACCCCGTTGTTTTGAATTCCTTCAGAACAGATTTAGATAAGAAGGGTAGAACGCTAAATCTTTGGTAAACTTGTATGCTATTCTAATAACTTTTATTTTTCAATTTATTTTTATATATATCGAACTTAAAAAAAAGGGCAGAGTGCTAAAACCCGGGCAGATTTCCAGTATAAATTTGTAATTTTTTTTTTTTTTTTTAATTATCTATAACATTGGTTGGAAACAATTCAGTTGATCTTGTGCTAAAAATCGGTAGTTTTTCCTTACAAATTTGTATGCTCCTCCGACAATCCTTTAATGTTTAATTTTTATTTTTTTATCTCCGTTTATTGTATATTATATATATATATATATATATAATTTTTTTTTTCCTGTAACCTATGTATAGGCTGTAACTCTTTATGTACTTCAGTGTTCCTGAGGATGTCATTAGACGAAAGCGCTTGAACACCATTCTGTGTTTCCTTTCCTTCGTGGTTTTATTCATTATATATATATATATATATATATATATATATATATATATATACACACAGGGTGGTGTATCGGGGCCAAAAAAGTAACGCGATACGATACTCGATACATTGGCAAAACTGTATGTCGTTACGATACTAGATATATAAATAATTAATATATGTATCGCGATACAATACGATACATATGTGTTTTTTTGTTTTTTTAACTGCAAACAACATACAGTATAATTAATGTAAAGAACGACGTTTGTGTAGAAGAGCGTTCCGCACAAAATGAGGGAGAACGAGCAAATGAAAAATGGGGCACCTCCCAGGAATCGAACCCGAGATCATCCAATTGCCGGTCGGATATTCGGATATATATATATATATATATATATATATATATATATATATATATATATATATACATATGAAATAGGATCCCTCCTAAGGAGACGTAATTTTACATTTAGGATAAAAACGAAGACGTAGAGCAAGAAAGTCATTATATTTGGCTGCAGCCGACGTTTCGGGCAACTCTACCCATTTTCAAGGCCTAATAAAATAAAAGGCTAAAATTAATGCATGACAAAAAAAAAAAAAAAAAATTATACGAATGTCAAAAACAAACTAATTCATAGCACAGAATAAAACCACTTAAAGAATAAAAATTAAAAAGCGTAAAACAAGCATAAGCCAAAAACAAATTAAAAATTATATACATGACAAATAACACATGATAAAAGTAAAACTTTAAAACTAAAAACATTCAAACAAATTAGTTAAAAATTAGTTAAAAACTTCACTATAAAAAGTTAAATGAAAAAACGCAAAAGTGCACGAAAACATACCATGCTCACTTGACATCCTCAAACAACTGAGGCGAAAAGGAGACAGGGTCAAGGGGAAAACAGAAAAATTTAGTTGGTAGGCATTCTAATTAATATAAAGGGGGTAACAGCTGGAATCAATATTTAAGCTGGAATTCAGAAATTTAATGCACAAAGATTCAAAATACGGAGAGAGGACGGACATTTTAATGATTTAGAATTTTAAAGTTATTAACGGAAATATCAACTTTACACTTAACAGAATGATTTCTAATGGCAGACTGTTCCTTTTTAGATAAAACTTTCCCTGTCCTATGGCTAATACCCATATGGGAGCAAAATCTCGCCTGCAAAGAACGAACTGTGCTGCCAACGTAGTTCCCCTGGGAACACCCAGGGCAGGTAAACAAATAAACGACAGAACAGTTCATCGCAGGGGGGATTTTGTCCTTACAACGGAAAAAACATTCAAGGGTATTATTATTCACAAAAGCAACCTTAAAATCAGTGTGAAAATAAAATTTCCTCACCACACTCAACAATTGCTTTTTCACAACAGTGTTAAATTGGTAGAGGTCAGGTAAAACAAGATATTTACAATTCTTAGGAACATCATACGTTGGGATAAGTTTGGGGGAATAAACATTATTAAGTAATTTACCAATAACACCTTGTACAAGAACCCGTGGAAAACCATTTTTAAAGAAAAAATCAGTAAGAAATTCAAACTCATTATTAATCTTTGTGCATTAAATTTCTGAATTCCAGCTTAAATATTGATTCCAGCTGTTACCCCCTTTATATTAATTAGAATGCCTACCAACTAAATTTTTCTGTTTTCCCCTTGACCCTGTCTCCTTTTCGCCTCAGTTGTTTGAGGATGTCAAGTGAGCATGGTATGTTTTCGTGCACTTTTGCGTTTTTTCATTTAACTTTTTATTAGTGAAGTTTTTAACTAATTTTTAACTAATTTGTTTGAATGTTTTTAGTTTTAAAGTTTTACTTTTATCATGTGTTATTTGTCATGTATATAATTTTTAATTTGTTTTTGGCTTATGCTTGTTTTACGCTTTTTAATTTTTATTCTTTAAGTGGTTTTATTCTGTGCTATGAATTAGTTTGTTTTTGACATTCGTATAATTTTTTTTATTTTTTTTTTTTGTCATGCATTAATTTAGCCTTTTATTTTATTAGGCCTTGAAAATGGGTAGAGTTGCCCGAAACGTCGGCTGCAGCCAAATATAATGACTTTCTTGCTCTACGTCTTCGTTTTTATCCTAAATGTATATATATATATATATATATATATATATATATATATTATGAAACAACTGAATTACTTTATTTTTATTGAATTTTACAAACAGTGACTTCTCAAACAATTCATCAGACATTCTGTTTCTCTTTGAAGGAAAGAGATTTCCATCTATACTAAAGTCTCTCAACCGGAGCACTTGATGGCAGTGTAGTTTTGTATTTTATAAACAGTTCTTTTATGAAAGGATACATGTGTAAATTGTTGAATGTCTGATGAAGTATCCGCTAAATAATTAGATAACTCTTGACGAGGGGAGAGGAGAAGGGGGGGGGGAGATCACTGAGTCTATGATAAAGTATCGCGTTACTGACACTTATTTGTATCGTATCTTTCGATACGATACAAGTGATAAAAAAAACTGCGCCACCCTGTGTGTGTATATATATATATATATATATATATATATATATATATATATATATATATATATATATATACTGTATATATGATACACACAGACCGTGCATGGAACAAGGAACTCTTCTGGGATAATTAAATCCACTATAGTCCCAATAAGTAATGGTAAATGACAAATACCATAGTTTTTCCATGCACGGTATGTGTGTATCATAAAAAACTCAGGGAACCATTCTGAGTTCATTCCCATATATACATACCTTACCTTATGTTGTTTCGTGTGTTGGTCTCTCTTCACACGGAGGTCAAGCTGGTGGCCCCGCCTCTAGGTCTGGCCTGGTGGAGGAGTGAGTTACTTTCTTGCGCTCTCCACCGTACATAGCCAGGCACGCCCGGCTCATCTGGTACTGTCCTGAGCCAGGCATCCAGTCTTTTCTTGAAGACTTCAACTTTGACCCCCGTTACGTTTCTGAGGTCCTTAGGAAGCTGGTTGAAAAGTCTTGGCCCCCTGACAACCAAGCTATTTTCCTTCAGGGTTGAGGAGGTCCCTTGTCGTGCTTTTAATTTGGGAACACTACACATTCTGCCTTTCCTATTTTCCAGTGTTGTTTGAATGGTAATTGGGTTTAGTTTTAGGTTTGGTACCAGTTTTTCGATCATTTTCCATATGTAGATTATGATGTACCTCTCTCTTCTTCTTTCCAGTGAGTACAGATTTAGTTTACGTAGTCTTTCCCAGTAGTTGAGTTCTTTGCAGCCATCAATCTTGGCTGTGAAATGCCTTTGCGTTTCTTCTAGTTTATTAGTTTCTTCCTTTTTATATGGGGACGTCAAAACTGAGCAGTATTCAAGTTTTGGTATAATCAGTGTTTTTAGCAGGGGAATCATTACTGTCCTGTCCCTTCTCTTGAACGTTCTTAGAACCTGTCCGGCGACTCTTTTTGCTTTATTTATCGCTATCTGATTTTGTGTTTCGAATTTCGCATCATCTGTCATTATTATCCCGAGATCAATCGCTTTCATGCTTCTCTGAATTTCCTGTCTATCTGGAGCATAATATGCAGTCTGTTTAAGTTCTTCTTTTCTACCATATCTCAAGAGCTGAAATTTCTCGGCATTGAATGACATGTTGTTGTCTTCTGACCATTTGTATATTTTGTTCGTGTCCCTCTGCAAGGCCTCCATGTCATGTACATCACTGATTTTTCTGCTGATCTTTGTATCGTCTGCAAAGGATGTTACTATACTATTGCTGTTTACTCCGCTGTCTATGTCTGTTAGCATGATAATGAACAGGAGTGGGGCCAGTACTGTCCCTTGTGGTACTGAGCTGCGTACTTCCGATTCTGATGATGATATACCTTGAATTTTGACGACCTGCAGACGATCACTAAGGAAGTTGTAGATCCATTTTCCCACTTTGCCTGTTATTCCCATGTCTTTAATGTTATGTCCTATTATACCATGGTCACATTTATCGAAAGCTTTAGCAAAATCTGTGTATATAACATCGTAGTTGTCATTGCCTTCCAATGCATCTAGGATATTGTTGTAGTGCTCTATTAGTTGTGATAGGCATGATCTACCTGATCGGAATCCATGCTGATTTTTGTTGAATCTTTCCCGTGTCTCCAGGAAATCATAAATTTTCTCTCTAACTATTCTTTCAAATACTTTGGTGAGGTGGGACGTCAATGACACTGGTCTATAGTTCTTTGCTTGAGATCTGTCCCCTCCTTTATATATAGGGACAATGTTTGCTCTTTTCAAGATGCTCGGTATTTCCCCAGTGTCTAGGGATCTTCTCCATATCCAGTATAAAGGTGTAGCTATTTCATTTTTACAGTTTTTAATCAATAATGCGTTCCAATTGTCCGGACCTGCAGCTGAATGTAGTTTCATTTGTTCTATAGCTCTCGCTACATCTTCTGGTGTAAACTCAAAGTCTGTTATATACTCTCCTTGCAATTCCTCTTCAAAGAATGCATTTATGTCAGGTATCACTTTGTCACTTTTTGGGGTACTGAAAACTGATTCATATTGAGCTCATATATATATATATATATATATATATATATATATATATATATATATATATATATATATATATATATATATATATATATATATATATATATATATATATATATATATCCCCCGCCTGTGGCCACCTTGTCGTGGTGGGCGGGCTCCCATGTTGATCCAGTGGGCTACGTCGGCGGGGGCTTAGCCCCCGGAATGGTCACCCATGCCGGACAGGCTACTGGGGAGACCGGACTAAGAGCCACTAAAGTCCTTGGCTCCCAGTACGGGTCTCCAGTGCTGTCCTCTGGAGGTGACGCCCTTAGGGCGTCACTGTGTTGGATGGTTGGGTGTCCGGGCCGGTGGGATTGGGGGGCTGGGGTCTTTGCGCCGTTTGGGGGCAAACTTTCGCATCACGGGGCCCCGTTTTTAAACCGACGGTGTATCCCCTGGGGACGAGGTACCCCGCCCCTTGCGGTTTACGTTTGGCCTCCCTTTCTCACCGGTAGCAGTTTCTCCCGTCCCTTGGGTCCGTGTTCTACAACATTAAATATATGGAAACTTACTTCTTGTCCTAAAACTCAGGTAGTGGGCAACCAGGCACCCGAGTCCCCAACCAGTGGAAGACCACGTCTTTAGGAGGTCGTCCCCTCCCCCCCCAGCATTGGAACACTTGCACTCTCTTCTTCCGTTACCGACCCTAGCCTGTACTTTGAACATGCCCTTGGACATACACCCTCTGGAGCAGGGGTCTCGCCTCAGCCGCCTACGGGCAAATCAAGATCCACCCAAGACTTGCCTTCAAAACCCGGCTTCTTGCTCTCCCCGTATGCTCCCCACGGAGAGGTCCCCGCGGCGGACGGGGAAGTCGGCATTCACGTTCATCCTATCGACCGTTGGATATCCCAGTTCACTTCGATTCTACAACCTCCCTATCCCTTCCAAATATCCACAAATTCCTTGTGATCCGGCCTACCTCTGGGTCCCTTCTGACCAACTCTGAACGGATGTTTCAGGCGATCCGAGCCCGCAGCAACTCCAGCCGCTATGATGCGCGACCACAGACTGATGGCTCCCCCCTCATCATATCACGCTCAGCCGCAGAGACGAAAGCCCTACTCTCCCTCACTGAGGTCCTTGGATGCTCGGTGTCCGTCTCCCCACACCCTCGCCTGAAAGAACCAGAGTTAGGGCACTATTTATGCCACCCGCCTATTATCGATCACATGAACGAGCTCCTGGCTTTTTGCCACCCCTCCACGAGAACACTCTGGTTCATCTCCTTCCACCCCTACGGTACTTGCCCCCCCCCAACACCCCCCGGCCCCCTCCGTTAGCCACCCTGAGCACGTCCTCCCTCCGACCTGCCCGATCCTTCTTGTACCCCCTATCGCCACCCAGGGTCCGCCGTGAGACCCCAGACAGGCTGGGAGGTGCCACTTTCGAAAATAAAGCGCCTCCTCCTGGCCCGAACACAGAAGCCCACCAAGAAACTCCTCACCCTCTGAGCCCACGACGTTCTCCTAGCTGCTGTGATCCACGCTTCCGGTCTCGCTCGGCCGACTCGACCCCGCAATCTCCGCTGAGGTCGACTGGCTGACCGATTCCTTCTCTGGTGAACGGCAGATACCCAGCCATGCTCCTGACCCATCCTTCGCCCTCGCGAACCCCAGATCTCCCTTCATATCCCAACCCCCTAGCACCTACACCTTTACCATCCCCCATCATCGAATAATGGACCCCCCAAAAACTACAATAGTACATTGGAACAGCAGAGGAATATTCGCAAACTACGAAGGTTTTAATTCTTTGATTGCCACTTCCCGTCCGGTGTGTGTCTGTCTCCAGGAGCTAATCCTACGGACCAGGCCCATACCCTCCCCACCTGGATATTCCTACATCACCACCCCGTCTCCTACATGCACTCGAAGGGGGGGCTGCCATTCTCGTACACCACGCAGTCCCCTTCCACAATCTCTATCCGATCCCCGTTACAGGTGATTGCTACCCGGCTTTCCCTGGATAGACAGTACACCGTCTGTTCAATGTACCTCCCTCCCCACACTCAAGTCTCCCGCGATGACCTGGTGGAGGTGGTAAAATAACTTCCTAGGTCCTTTCTATTACTGGGCGATTTCAGTAGTCGCCACCCTTTGTGGGGACACACACACACCACCTATATATCGCCCCGACCCTGATTACTATCATGACCGAGCTCTCCTTCGAGTGCATCAATGATGGTTCTTCTACATTCTACCATGCCACCACCTGCACTCCATCCTGTATAGACCTGTCATTCGTTTCGACCGATGCCCTCCTAGATTTCACATGGCAAGTCCTTCAAGAGGACTATGGTAGTGACCATTTCCCAGTTCAACTCACGCTAAATTGGCCCGACCAGACCCTTCGGGTACCGGAAAAATGGATTATTGCCAAAGGTAACTGGTCCCGCTTCCACGACAATACATCTACAACCCTTACGACTGCCCACTCCGACGAGTGCATCGCATATTTTGAGTCAATCGTTGTAGCTGCTGCGTGCACTAACATCCCACGATCCTCCGTCTACCCCAGCACCCGACGGGTACCTTGATGGACCCCAGAGTGCACGGAGGCCGTACGTGCCAAAACGAAGACTACTCGACGCTTCTATCGTACGCGACTCCCCATCCATCGCACGGAGATGCAGCGGGCCAGGGCCATCGCCCACCGCACGATGAAGAAAGCACGCCGAGCTTGGCATGACTTTGTGTCCGGCGTCACCACCACCACACCTTCGGCTACCATCGGGAAGAAGGTACGGGGTGTCGAGAGGCGACATGTCCCCTCCCGACCCCAGGTCCTCTGGACTAATGACGGACTTCTATACGAGCCCAAATCGGTGGCAAACCACCTAGCTTCTACCTTCGCCGCCGTTTCTTCCACTGACAGTTCCCTCGTACCCGCCCCTAACAATAGCTCCTCTTCACCGTCCGGAGACAGCACCTACAATCGGTTGTTCACCATGCGTGAACTACAGGCGGCACTGGCCTCACGACGATCACCTTGCCCGCCCCGGATGGTATCCCGTACAGCATGATCCTGCACATCCACCCTCCTTACAAATTTTCCTACTAGACCTGTACAACCGCATATGGATAGAGGGCACCTTCCCCTCCTGGTGGAGGGAGGTCCATGTAATCCCCATCCCCAAACCTGGTAAAGATTCCCTCGATCCCACAAACTACAGACCTATCGCTCTAACGTGTTGTGCCTGCAAAATTTTAGAAAAAATGGTCACTCCGCGACTATCCTTCCTCCTCGAAAATAATGATTCCTTGCCGGCTATCCAGTCCGGTTTCAGACAATTCTGCTCCACTACTGATCCCCTCCTGCTCCTCAGCCGAGACATAGAGATAGCCTTCGACAGTGGATAGTTCGTCCTATCAATTTTTTTTTATATACAGAAGCCCTACACCACCCGTCGGAAAATAATAGTCGGCTCCAGAATTTGGGTCTCGTTGGAGCCTTGCCGACCTTCATCAGGGGCTTCCTTTCCTCCCGAACCTTTAAAGTTCGGGTGGGCCCAGTCCTCTCAGACACCTTTGTACAGAAGAACGGGGTCCCACAGGGAAGCATCCTCAGTGTTCTATGCTTTTCCAGAGTAATGAACACAGTCTCAAAATGCCTTCCACCCACCATCCGTTCTTCCATCTACGCGGATGACCTCGCAATCTACTTCGCGGGGCGGGAGCCGTCCGTCACTCAACGGCAAATTCAGCTCGCCATCTATCGGGTGGAAAGGTGGGTGACGTCGGTGGAGTTCCGCCTCTCCACCCCCAAGACCAAGTGTATGCTCTTCAGCAGAAGAAGACCCGAAACCCTTCCCGTCCCCTCTGTCACGTTATACGGCGATCCTCTTGAGGTTGTACCCTCCACGCGATTTCTGGGCATGATCCTGGACCGACGGCTTAACTGGGTTCCCCATCTCAAACACCTTTCAACGTTCTCTCGCTCTCCTAGATCACCTCTCCCACATCACATGGGGCGCAGACCGACGCTCTCTCATTCGCATTTACACTTCCATGGTCCAGTCGAAGCTGCACTATGGCAGTGTCGTATACGGTTCAGCCTCCAACGCCTGCCTCCGTATCTTGGACCCGGTACTGAATAGGAGCCCCCGCCTCGCCACCGGTACCTTCCGCTCTTCCCCAGCCTCCAGCCTCCAAGCGGAATGCAATTACCCCCTCTCGCCCTCCGACGGGATTTCCTCCTCGTGAGGATATACCTTCGTGAGCAGAGACTACCCTCTTCGCTTCTATGCGCGGCGATTTCTGAACTCCCACCCCAAGGACGAAGCTGGCACTTCACTGAAGCGGTCCGCTCTTTCCTGGACCTTTCTAACATGCCCGCCCCCTCAGTTATCCCCATCTCATACAACATTCCACCCTCCCTGGCTCCTCACCCCTATCAAGTTTTGCAGGGACCTGTGTGCCCTACCAAAGACTACCACGATCGCCACGATATACAGGTCACTCTTCCGAGAACACGCAACCGAACACCCGGACACTGTCCCCATTTATACAGGTGGTTCCCGCTCGGAGGCTGGTACGCGGTACGGCCGCCTCAGCAGTAATATTGGCTCGGCCGCCTTCTTGAGGTGTCAGCCTGCCCCACGAGGCCTCGTGCCAGCTCCTTTGACATTTATTCAGATTCCCAAAGCGCTCTTCTCTCCCAAGACAGATTTAATTCTCCTCACCCGCTCGTCTGTACCATCCAGCAAACCTTCCACTTTTTAACAACCTTCCGACACAAGACAATCGCCTTCTGCTGGGTCCCGGCACATGTCGGCATCCAGGGTAACGAGGAGGCGGACCGCACGTCAAAGACGGCCTGCTTACTGCCGGCCTCTCCCCCGGCCCTCCCTTTCTCCGACTTCCCGTCTCTCCGTTCCCACTTCCGCTCCATCTGGCAACGGGAATGGGACCAGGCTACACACAACAAACTCCACAAGATCAAACCGCAATTAGGATACTGGGCCTCCTCATTCCACCGGTCCTGCCATAAAGAAGTGATTTTAGTCCGTCTCCGCCTAGGACACACACGCATACACATGGTACCTTATGGCTAAATCGCCATCCCTGCTCTTCCCTACCTGCCATACCCCAATCACTGTCGCACATCTCCTGGTCGAATGCCCAAACCTGTTCGGAGAGTGGTCCGAAAAATGGCAAATGCCGTTTAACTTGGGTAAATGCAAAGTGATGCACATTGGCTACGCCAATCCCAAGTCGGACTACTCGATGTTGGGTAGTAATATCGAGGTGACTGATTTAGAAAAGGACTTGGGTGTGCTAATTAGCAGCGATCTTAAGTTTACGAAACAGTGTGTAGAGGTGGAAAAGAAAGCCCAGAAACTATTGGGTTATATCAGGAGGCAATTTCAGTTTCGGAACAAGGAGATTGTGCTCTCACTGTACAATTCCCTTGTTCGGCCGCACCTGGAGTATGCTGTGCAGTTCTGGTCGCTCACCCTCAGGAAAGATATTGAGAGGCTGGAGCGAGTGCAGGCGAGGGCCACAAAGTTAATCCCTTCCGTTAGGCATATGGGCTACAATCGACGGTTACGCGCCCTGAACTTGTTTTCGCTTGAAACTCGGAGGCTGCGCGGTCAACTGATCGAGGTTTTCAAGCTCTTACGCGGGTTCAACGATGTCGATTTTAGAAGTATGTTTAGTTTAAATGATAACCCAACTCGCAACAATGGTTGGAAGTTGGATTTGAAACGGTTTAGGACTAGTGTGTGTGGGAATTACTTTACGTATAAGATCTGTGACACATGGAACAGGTTACCTTCGGAAGTTGTGAACAGTTCCTCTGTGGATCAGTTCAAGAAAAGGGTAGACGAAATCTTGCACACTATTTGAGTGTGTAAAGACATTTAGGACCTCAGTCTGCGGAAATTTCTTTTCCTATAAAATAGTTAATATCTGGAACCAACTTCCCTCAGAGGTTGTTTCCAGTCAAAGTGTAAATGTGTTTAAAAATAGGCTAGACAAAGTACTGAATACTCTCATAGTTTAAGACTAAAACATAAGAAAACTCTGCAGGAGATCGCTTGCACGGTGTCTCTGTGAGCAAGCTAAATATAGAGCTATTTATATATTCTCCACTTTCCTGTAAAATTTCCTTGGCTACTTTTCCAGGGTCAAGGTATTTTCTTCAACCTTTTTCCGTACCTGCCTCTGGCAGGGAGGGAGCGGAGGGTGGGGAGAGAGCCTTCTACTTTTCTATCCAGTTTTCTACTACTGCTAGGATAGTTGAAAGAAAAATAAACTTTTACAAAATTTTCCCTGGCACCCGTTGCCATTGGTACCTCCTCGGTATGGGCCACAAGGCCTTTTGAGGTACTTCTTTTCCTTGTAACTCTCTTGTAACTCTCTTGTCCAGAATTTTCATACCCGAGCGTCTACAATCCATACTCGCCGAAAGTCCCCACTTTTCAGAGGAAGCGATTTTCCTTTTCCTCACTCATTCCCATCTGCTTCATCGTATCTAAGTCCACACCTCTCCTACCGTCAATCCAGCAACTGAACCTTACTCACTCCCCTAGTCTACCATCCCCAACTCAGCGACGAGTTGTGTACCATTTTCCCTAGGTACGAATCGGCGTTAAATTAAAGAAGGGGAAAAAAAAAATTATATATATATATATATATAATATATATATATATATATATATATATATATATATATATATATATATATATATATATATATATGATGTCTTGTTTTCTATCTATTATTTTAAGTTAACTTGTCACTGTTTCAAAAGGTTATCGTAATTAAGTGAATATTAATTCAATTCTTTCTTCAGGTTCAGTCCTGTCGAGCTGGATTTCCTGATGGAATCTCTGTGATGAAACCAATGGCGAAGGCACTGGACTCTTGCAGTCGGAAAACAGTACTTCAGTACTTACTCATATGGGGTGGCTGCTTCCGACCTTGTACCAGCTTCAAACTAGACTGGATAAGACCTCCCAATCTATGAAGCTGTGCCATCCCCTTGTTGCTGCCCTCAAGCCAGGCATAGAGAAAGATTCTCCACCATGTTGACAAACCCCGAGTTGGTCGCGGCTGCAATACTGCTGCCAAATTCAAAGACACTCGGACCAGCCATGAATCTCTTCAGAAGAAAGGTAAGAAAATCTGTTGTTAGCCACAATAAAATAGATATATTTAGATAAATAATAAATAAAATAGATAAATAATAGATAAAATATAAATATTTTAAATAAAATTTAATAAAACACACATCTAGAAAACATATAGTCAAATTCGAATGCTTATTTTGGTGGTGTGGTACTGTACAGTGTAATTTAAGTGTACATTATAATCCTCAACTTCCTGATAATTTTGTTAGGTATGGATCTAGTATGAATAATTTTTCTAACTTTTACTTTACTGTACTTTGGATTAAAAATGTATTGTTTTGTTAAGATTATTTTAATTAGTATTTTCCAATTTTCAGGACTGGACTACATTCTTAGAGATCGAGAAATTGAAAGAACGAGAAAATCTGGAGACCTTCGACAGCGGCTCGACAGATGAAGACGACGACGACTTTAAACCTGTCCAATCTCAAAAATATGTAGAAAAAAAAGGGAGATTGATTTATATTTGGCAAATACAATTACAGCAGTATGGATATGTTGAAGTCATTTCCATCACTTATGGACGTATTCATACGGCTAAATACGCCACTTCCTGCATTTGCAGCCTGTGAACGACTGTTCAGTGTTGCTGGACTAATTCTTAGTCCAAAAAGAGCCAGGACAGATTGCAAAAACTTTGAAAATCAGCTGTTGTTGAAACTCAATAAGAGATTTTGTACATAATGCATACTATTATAATAAATTATTAGATAATAATTATAGTTCTTATATAATAATTCCTACTTATAATAATCCTAATGAAGTCTGTTTGCCATAATGATGATTATTTTATATTATTATATATTGTAGTATATTTTATTTCATTTTTGTACTTCTTACTTTTCAGTACTTAAGTACATTATAAAACACTTTTGTACTTCAACTTAAAAAAGTAAAAGTACACGTTATCAAAACTACTTAACTTGAGTACATATTTTAAAGATTACTTGTGCTTTAACTTAAGTAACAAATGAAAGTACTTTACCCACCTGTGTGTGTGATATAAATATATATATATATATATACCTTACCTTACAACCTTACAACCTTACAAAGGTTCCACGTGATGATTTCTCATTTCGCGAAGGTCAAGCGTGTCGCCCCTCGTCTCGAGTTGGCCTGGTGAAGTAGTGAGTTGGATTCTTGCGCTCTCCACCTCACATAGCCAGTACGCCCGGCTCATCGGGGATTGTTCTGAGCCAGGCGTCAAGTCTTCTTTTGAAGATTTCCACTGCAACTCCTTCGTGTTTCTTAGGTCTTTGGGCAACTGATTAAATAGTTTGGGTCCTCTCACTACAAAGCTATTTTCTTTCAGGGTTAAGGATGTTCCCTGTCTCGCCTTCAATTTGGGAATACGACACAGTCTACCGCTTCTACTTTCCACCGTTGTTTGGGGAGTTATGGGATTCAGAGTAGATTAGGGACTAGTTTCTCCATTATTTTCCAAGTGTAAATAATGGTGTCTCTCTCTTTTCTCCTTTCCAGTGAATATAGGTCTAGTTCTCGTAACCTTTCCCAGTAATTTAGTTCTTTGCACCATTGATCTTGGCTGTGAAACTTCTTTGAATCCCCTCCAGCTGTCTAATGTCTTCTTTTTTATATGGGGATGTTAGGACCGAGCAGTATTCCAGTTTGGGTATTATCAGGGTTTTCAGTAGAGGGATCATTACATTCCTATCCCTTCGTTTAAAAGTTCTCAATATCTGACCCGTTATTCTCTTTGCTCTGTTTACTGCTATCTTATTTTGTGTTTCAAATTTCGCATCATCTGTCATTACAACCCCTAAATCTTTGCTCTGGAATTTCTCTGGACTTCCTGTCCATTTGGGGTAATATATTCCATGGACTTTAGGTCTTCTCTTTTTCCGTACCGTAATAGCTGAAATTTCTCGGTGTTAAACTTCATATTGTTGTCTTCCGTCCACTTGTAAATTTTGTTTATGTCGGTTTAGAGATCCTATGTCTTCTGGTTTTCGTATTTTTCTACTGATCTTTGTGTCATCTGCAAAGGATGTTACTGTGCTGTCTCTGGTAACGTCCTCATCTATGTCAGTTAGCATGATTATGAAGAGTAGTGGAGCTAATACCGTTCCTTGTGGTACTGAGCTGAGGACCTCTGATTCTGATGAAGATACTCCTTGTACTGTAACGACTTGCCTCCGCTCACTAAGGAAATTATATATCCATTTCCCTACTTTTCCTGTTATTCCATATATTTCAGTTTTATTAATATTATTCCATGGTCACACTTGTCGAACGCTTTAGCAAAGTCTGTGTATAGTACATCATAGTTTTCATTACTTTCAAGTGAATCAATAATGTTGTTGTAGTGTTCCATTAGTTGTGACAGGCATGATCTGCCTGACCGAAACCCGTGTTGGTTATCATTGAATTTTTTCTGAGTTTCCAAAAAGTCATAGATTTTCTGTCTAACAATTCTTTCAAATATTTTGGTGAGATGAGATGTAAGCGACACTGGCCTGTAGTTTTTTGGCCTCAGATCGATCTCCTCCTCTATATATTGGGACTATGTTCGCGCTCTTCAGGATGCCCGGTATTTCTCCCGTGTTTAATGATCGTCTCCATATCCAGTATAGGGGCTCAGCGATTGCATTCTTGCAGTTTTTGATCAGTGTGGCATTCCATTTATCCGGTCCTGCCGCTGAGTGTGTTTTTAGTTTCCCTATGACTTGTGCAATATCCTCCGTCGTAAAGTCGAAATCCGTTATACTTTCCCCTTGTGGTTCTTCTTCAAAGAACGCGTTTCTATCGCATATCAGTTTGTCAGTTTTTGGGATACTGAAAGATGATTCATACTGAGCTTTTAATATTTCAGCTACTTCTGTTAGATCATCAAATAAATCACTGTTCTCATTTTTTAAAGGCCCGATAGTCGCATAGTTTTTCGACTTTCTCTTTGCGAAATTATAGAAGTACTTTGAGTTAGCCTTTATCGCTTCTATAGCGTCATCTTCTTCTTTTTCTGTATGCTTCTCGATTAGTTCCTGTATGACGACATCGATACTTTGCAGTTTATCATTTAATATTTTTCTGATGTTATCTTTACAATTACTTAATTTTGCAGTCACTCTTTTTCTCTTTCGGAACAATGCCCTCTTTTGTCTTTCGAACCTGCTTCTCTTTCCTCTTTGTTGTATCTTTGGGACATGTTTTTCCACAATTTCTAACGTCTTCTCCTCTAACGTCATTAGCATCTCTTCCGTTGTCTTGGCCTCGAAAATGGTTTTCCAATCTATTACTTCCATGCTGGATGTCACATCTTCCCAGTTTATAGCTTTGGAGTGAAAATTAAAAATTTCGAATTTGCTTCTTTCTGTTGTGCGTGTTCTTTCCTTTCCTGTTGCCTTTATTAGTTGTTATTTCAATGATGTTGTGGTCTGATATCCTAGTTGAGGATATTTCCACATTATCAATTAGATTACTGTTGTTTGTGAATACCAAATCTAGGCAGTTGTTTTTTCTTGTGTTTTCTGTTATTTCTTGCGTTAACATAAATTCATCAGCTAAAGCTAGTAGCATTTTTACCTGCTCCTGGTCTTCTCGTGTGCCCCCCTTGTCCTGGTGTATACATATATTTTTTCCTATCCTTTTATATTTCATGAATGGGAAATTAAAATCACCACAGAGAAAAATATTTGGGGTTGGAGAATGTAGATCTTTTACCAAGTTTCTTACCTCTGTAATGGAATCTGAAAATTTTGAGGTTGGTGTGTTTGGGGGTCTGTACATTACAATTAGTACCATATTTAATTTATATATATATATATACAGGGTGCGGCAAAAGTAACGCCCTTTTAATAATTGTATCTTTATAGTTTTATACAGTATAATTTTTTAGTTTTATATTGTATCATTTTGTTTCTTTTATTTTTACAGAAATTCTGAATAAATATGGCCTTGCGATTGACGAGAGAACAAAGAGTGAAAGCAGTTAAACATTATTACCAAAACAATAACAATGGAGCTAAAGCCGCTCGTTTGTTATCAGAAGAATTTAACATTCGACAAGTGCAGAACCGCAATATCACAAGTCTAATTAGGAAATTTGAAAGAACCGGAAGCGTAAGTGATGCCACAAGATCAGGGAGGCCAGTTTCAGCAACAACCTTAGAAAAGTCCGATGAATTAAGAGAATCATTGTTGCACACTCCTTAAAAATCCAGTAGACGTCTTTCTACAGAGTTGGGTATCAGTGACAGAAGTGTCCGTAGACTCTTGAAGAAGAACAAGATGAAGCCTTACATCCCTCGCGTGTTACAGAGCTTGCATGATGGAGATGCAGATAGACGATTAGAGTTTTGCGAAAATTTCCTGAATAAAGTCAATGAAGATGAGACCTTTCTTGATAAGATATGGTGGTCAGATGAGGCAACATTCAAATTGAACGGGCATATCAATCGCCATAATTGTGTGTACTGGAGCGATGTTAACCCACATGTTATCTTGGAAAAAGACGTTAACCTACCAGGAGTGACAGTTTGGGCAGCCATCTCTTCCATGGGAATAATAGGCCCGAATATTCTTTGATAGTACTGTTAATCAAGATAATTATTTACAAATGCTGCAAACTGAATTCTGGCCGAGAGTTAGAAATCAGATGGAATTTACTTTCAACAGGATGGTGCGCCACCCCACTATGGGTTACTCGTTAGGGAATGGTTAAATTTAAATTTCGAAGGGAGGTGGATAGGACGACGTGGAGCAATTGAGTGGCCAGCACGATCGCCAGACCTAACACCACCTGACTTTTTCTTGGGGGGTGTACTGAAAGATCTTGTTTACAAGGTCAAACCGAAAACACTTCCTGAATTAAGACAAACAATTCGTGAAAAATTTACTACAATTAACGTAGAAATGTGTCAAAAGGTTTGTAGAAGTGTTGCTGGTAGGGTTCAGTGTTGTATTGAACACCAAGGGAGCATTTTGAACATGATCATTAGGTTAGTAAATACTATGTATGTAGAGTACATTTTTTTAAGGTGTATTGAGCCAACCACAAAATTAATTAAATTCGTTATTTTTAGTTTTTACTGAGAAAGTGCTTATTATTTTCTTAAAATGCTGTATTTTTCTTAAAAACCTTATTATTTCTCTTAAAATGCTGTAATTGATTTATTTCCTTCAATAAAAGATAAACTAAAAAGGGCGTTATTTTTGCCGCACCCGGTATATACGTATATGACGAGAGTAAAACAGATGATGCACATTTCGATTTCCAAAAGGCTTTTGATAAGGAGCCACATAGAAAATTAACTATACTTCATTCTCACGGAATTGATGATGATTTCAAATGGATTAAATATTGGCTTAGTGAACATAAACAAAGAGTGGTCTGTAATGGCAAAACGTCGAACTGAAGAAGTGTAACTGGCGGCGTACTTCAGGGATCAGTTCTGTGGCTAGTTCTTTTTATTACTTATATCGGTGACATTATTATTATTATTAAGAGTATAATTTCAAAATTTGCGGATTATACCAAACGAGCCGGGGCCGAACAAAATCAGCGGCAGAAGGTTTGCAGATTCAAGATGATAATATTAAATTATTCGAGTGGGCAGAAATTCGGCAAATGAACTTTATTATTATAGATAAATGTAATTATACATAAGTGTAAAACGTTGTATATCGGTGTCTACAATTTTCTCTTGTAGGAGGAGATTGTAGACACCAATCGACCAGGGAAGTACTTCGGGGTGGATGTTAGGCAAGAGTCAGGGAGTGCTGGAACTCCCGTCTCTCATCTACCCTGTGAGCAGTCCAGCATGCTTTGAAACACGGGCTTCTCCCTCTATTCCTCACTACACATACACGCATCTTTCACGCTACATAACCTTTACAAAATTTATATTTAAAAAAAAAAGACATCATTGAGCCTTGGAGACCTTGTTTTTGGCTCTCCCCGTCTTCTGTGGAGGGGTCACTTTGCGGGCGCTCGCCCTTAGCCCCGTCCTTCCTACACAAAGAAAAAAATATTAGAAAAGTATTTTATGCGCGAGAAGATAACGAGTGTTATGGAAGAGAGAGATTTAGGTATTATTGTTGCTGACAGTCTCAAACCGAGTAAGCACTGTATCGAAGTGGTTTGAAAAGCGAATAGAATCTTAGGATTTATTGGTAGATCATTTAAATTTTAAGTCGGGGAAAACATGCTAACATTATATAATTCCTTAGTACGCCCCCACCTGGTATACTACGTTCAGTTCTGGTCCCCATATTTACGACAGGACATAGATAGAATGGAGAGAGTGTAACGACGGGTTGCTAAGATGATTCGTTGACTTAGAAACAAATCATACGCTGCCCGTTTCGAAATGTTAAATTCATTTTCAATTGTAAAAAGGTGTATTCGAGAAGATTTAATCCAGGTGTTTAAAATGATTAAAGGTTTTGATAATGTCGACGCCGAAAACATTTCACCTTCATAAATGCAGCTAAAACTCACGGTAATGGACTCAAATTGTGGATAAACATTTTAAGTCTAATGAAACTAAACATTTTTTCTTCAATCGTATAGTTAATTTGTGGAATGGATTGTCAGCCAGCTTAGTTTAAGTAATTCGGTTGAATCCTTTAAAAAGAGACTAGATGCTTATCTTGCCTTGAACCCCGAGTTAGAAGCATTTGTTAGCGCGTAAAAGTATTGTAGAATTTTCACTCTGATTCCCTTCTTTTTACTTTAACATTTTCACTTTAATTTTTTTTCCTTCCTTTCAACTTCTCTCCTTTGCTTTGTTTTAAAACTTTCACTTGTCTTTAAATTTTCTTGCATCTTTTAACCTTCCTTCTTAACAGACAGCTACCTTTACATTATCTCAACATCACAGTCTTATAACCAGCCAATAACATAGTATATCACGCAAAAATGATGGTTGCAGTAATATCACCCCCACCATACAAAATGGTTGGTATCATGATTATATCTTATCAACATTGCAGGTTAAGATCAAGAAGCCTTTATTGTTGCATTGTTTAATTATCATTTAACTTATAACTTGCATTAAATACTGTCGTATTCGTTCTTTAATATCTTCGCACAAACATGTTTTATTAAAAGTAGTCCTTTATTTCAGAGAAGAGGATTTGGAGAAGCAGAAAACCTTCAATGAGTCTTTGAAGGAAGACATTCGGCTCTTACGGAAGCTGCCCAGAAGAAGTATGCGGAATTTGCGGCCGACTTGAAACTAATGGAGAAAAAGGTAAAAAGGGCTCTTTAATGAAGATACCAATTGTGGCATATCAATATCCATGAAACTTTTGAACTCTATGTACTGTATTACAAAATGGCAGGTTCAGGGTTCTTGTTCCATTTAAGTGCCGATGCATTGCCGATGCCTCAGCTGTTTGGATTTTTTATTGCTTTAATCCGTTTCTTTTCTGCTTATTATGTCTGACATTATAACACTGATCTCTTTAGAAAAAATTCCGGTCACCTCTTCTCCGAATCAGCATCAGTTTCCTCGATGTTGTGACGCCTGAAGGATCATGTTATGTTCCAGTCATCTACTATCTCCTTGAATTACTTCTTTTTTCTTTTTTTTTTTTACCTGTCCTCCTCTCAGCTATTGTTATATTTTCCCACTCTGTAGAAAAAAATTTAAAAATGAAGGATCTCTTAATTTGCATTGGTAGATAGACGCCAAAATGAGGAACTTTGCGAGAAGAATTCCGAGGTGAGGTCTTTGGAGGTCCAAATTATGGAAATTAAAATGGACCTTGAGTTGGAGAGGCAAAGAAGCCTTACACTGAGCGCTGAAATTGACCTCTATATGAAGCAGGTGAGGAAACCCTGCATTTCACATTTATAGTCAATCACCATTTTCTGACTGCAATGATTTTTTTTGTTGATATATGTACGGTATACAAAAGTTTTTTCTAAATTTTTTTATTTGATTATGAAAGTCAATAAATAATAAATTTATTGAATCAATAAATACAAAGGGGTAGGAGAACGTGATTTTAAATATGTTGATTTAATAAATTTTTTATTATTTATTGACTTATAATCAAATAAAAAATACGGAAAAAAACAAAGGTATCTGTATCTACTTATATATTACTCCATAAGCCGCTCCCTCGATAAACCGTACATTTAACCATGTGCGGTTCTAATCTGCACTCGGCCACCAAAGCTGTGGACGAGTGTTCTCTCATTAGTGAGTAGTTACGCAGTATATATACAGTACAGTATTTCATGTGTTTTTGCTACTTAAGTACGTAGTATTATGCAATCTGTTCTGTTTTGTCGTGGAGACGTGTTTATTTAATATACTTCATTAGTTTTTTATTTCTTGATTGCGAGTTAAATATAGGCCCTGCTAAAAAATTTTCTCACTGAGCAGTACACTCTTACTTAGACGCCAACCCCTGCACACCAGTTAGTGCGGTTTATGGAGTTTATATACATATTCTTATCTTGAGTATAGAATAATACTATTTTACATTAAGAAATTAAGCAAGAGTACAGCAGGGGCGTACCTAAAGTATTTGGCACCCGGGCGGATCCTTCCTTTGGCACCATAAATAATTTTAAAATTTAAACACAGAAAAATATATTATGTTTACAAGTAGATTTTTAAACAGTACAGTACTGTCATAAGCAAATTGGAAATAAGAAAAATGCAGGACATTAAAAATTCAGTGAACAGGTAATACTGCATTTTATTTTATACAAAAAACACAGGAAATCCAGTCTCAACGCTCAGCCTCTTCTTCAAAGGTAAATAGAGAGGATTCAGTCTCTGCTTTCGAGCCTTAATTTCTGCAAATTGATCAATGACCTCATCAAAATTCACCTTCTTTGCATATTCATGTTCAATTGAAAGTAAAGCCAGATTTGTCAATCTTGTCTGACTCATGGTCGAGCGAAAGAAATTTTATATCAATTTCAATTCGGAAAAACTTCTTTCACATGAAGCAATAGAGACACAGACAGTCAAAAAGAATCTCAAACACAGTGACAAGCTTGGCAAGATTCACAAAAATCCCATTTCACAATAAACTCCAGAAACTGCAATGCTGTCCATTTCTTTGCCTCTTCAACGCTGATTTTGGCAGCTTCCAAATGCCTCCGAAGTCGTCCAATTTCCACACAGATATCTTCATCAGAGAATTCATCGAAAATCTGAGTCAAATTTGGAATATACTTCCGAAGTTCTTCTTCTGTTGCAACAACCAAAGTGTTTGGCTGAATAACAGCGAAGATTGACAGAATTTGATCTATTGCCTTAGAACAAATCTCCAATTCTTGATGAAAGCGATCAAGATATTCAAACATAGCCCTTTTTACTTCCTCTGACAATGTGAGACCAGCATCCTTTGCCATCTCTCCTGGCATCCTTTTTCGGAGCTTTACTCTCCCTCTTCTCACACTTTGTAGTTGCATAATGAATGGCCCTCTCCACAATTTCATTGCGCTGATCTTCAAGAAACAGTTTTAGAGCTTGGAGCTTCACAATGCACTTTTCAAGGCTGATTCCAACTGTTTGCAAATACTTTTGTGTGAGATTAATTTCTTCCAGGACTTCACACCAGAAAGAAAGGTAACTCAAAAAAGAGAAATTACATACAGCAGACAGCAAAATCTGAGCTGATCCTCTTGTGTCCACATTTTCTTTGGGATCGCACAGTACTTCAAGGGTTGAGGTCAGCTTTTCAAAATTTGTCTTTTGACTGTCATGCCTACATTCTCCATCAGCATTTCCCATCGATGAGTTGAGACTGAAAAGAAGGAATAGACTCTCTCCAAGGATCAAAAAAAAGTCACACATGAAGAAACTCTTCCAAATGAGTGCACTCCGCAAAGGTTCAGAGAATGATTTGCACAAGGCACAAACAAAGCCTTACGATTAATCTCTCTGATCTTTGACTAAACACACCATGAATCCCAGCCATAGTTGCAGCGTTGTCATATCCTTGACCACGGCACAGGTTTATGTCCAGTCCATCTCTCTCCAGATCTCTCAGGATATCCCCTGTGAGCTCAGCAGCAGTCTTTCCGACAATAGGGAAGCCCAAGAATGATTCCCTTACTTCAACTTTGTCACATTCAATATGGACGTATCTGATCACTTCACACATCTGATCAGTGTGGGACACATCAGGAGTGCTGTCAAAAAGAATCCCAAAATACTTTGCTTTCTTGATATCAGCCACTATTTTCTCTTTGACGTAATTCCCCAAAAGGCAAATGAGCTCATTCTGAATCTTTGGAGATAAATACGAAGCCACTCTCCTCCCAGATGGAATAGAATGCTTAATCCTTACAAAATTTTATTTCAAAACTGGATCATAATTTGACAGCAACTCTACCAATTCCATGAAGTTTCCTTTGTTTGCTGATCACGCGTCCTCTTTGTGACCACGAAAAGGAAGATTCTGGTGAGCCAGAAACAAGGTTACGTTTCTTACTTTGGCGAATTTTTCATTTGGCTTGAAAACTTGTACTGGTATTTCAACTCTCCCGATGGCACTCCCCTCCTGGCTGTCACCCGGGGCGGACCGCCCCCCTCAAACCCCCCTTAGTACGTCAATGGAGTACAGCAAGTCTTGCTTAATTTTTTTCCAAAATTACTTTAAAATTTTTTTTAGCTGAAATAACAAAGTAACCAACATGAAGCAATACATTATTTGTACACAACGTACCTTGCATTGCAAGTTCTCTAAAATTATCATTTAAATGCACGTAGATCAACACATTTACTTATTGCTCTGAAAATTGTATTTAAAAATTTATTCATTTCGTTTCTTACACCAGACCGATAGACTGCAAGAAAAGATAAAAAAATTGGTCCAGTTTTGCCCACGGGACGTTCGAATAGCTTGCGGATTGGTTCAGATGAAAGGTCACACGGATGCTGAACACGAGTCTCAGGCAAGAAAGATAAAGAACTCTTTCATGATGATCTAATAATAAGAAAACCGTTTCATCTAACTTAAATTCCTTTCCCACAAAATTTCGAGGGAAATGTTCTGCAGAATTAGTTAAAATTTGGTGGAGGTGTTTCCTTTTTGCCTAGAATTTTAGTTTAGTTTTAATTGCATTGTTAAGTGTAAACTTACTTCTCTTAACATTATGTAGTAATAATACTAGTGGTTTCCTTATAGATAGAGCTAATATTTCACCAGCATTCTGATTTTCTTTTACTACTAGCACTATTAAAAATTGCTACTAGTATTATTAAACCGCTCCCGTTGTTACGATCACCAAACTTCATTTGCTTGATTAGTTTGGTAAATTGCTTGAAGAAAGTCAAATAAGAGAAGTTGAACTGAAGAAATTATTGAATGAAAAGGATGAAGAAATGAAGAATCTTCAACAAATTTTGAGTGCTCAGATTTTGCAGAAAAATGAAGGCGAGTTTTTAAAAATTCTTGGAATCTTTGCCTCATTCCCGCCAATGTGTCCAATCCATGTTCTTGCGATGCGTATATCTTATTTTTTTATTATTTCAGAATTGGGGGTGCTTTCGTCCTCAGTGGAAAGTCTAGAAGACGAGATGTCCCGTATCGCGTCTTCCCTTAATATGTCTTCCGACCTGTTTGCGGCCTCTCACAAGACCGCCTCTTATTTGGATTCGCGATCGAAGCATATTCAATCGTTACAGGACCGAGTCAAGAGACTTTCAATCGTAAGAGTTAGAATTTTAAATTATACCTTACTTATTTCTCATCATGAAACTTGAATACTTTTCAGGTGTCATATAAATGAACTAAATTAAGCAAAAATTTATAGAAACAATCCCGTTTGGGAGCATTTTTAAAAGTAAATAAAATGAAGTTTCTCCTCCTTTAGGAACATAGTTCTTGCGATGCCAATTCGGAGGCACTGGAAGACTTGAAATATGAACTGAGTGAAGCGAAGAAGAATGTAAGAGCGGCGAGAGAGGAGGCAAGAAGAGAGAGAATAGAAGCAGCGAAACTGAGGCAACAATTGTCCATGATGCAGGTTAGAAATTTTCATCTCAAGAATGAGAGTTTAAGGATTTTAAATTATTTATTAAAAGACGATTTAAACATTGACAAGTACTCTGTACGTAATGACTTAGCGTAATTTCTAAAATTGTGACGGGTTCTCCATATTATTTTATCCAGAGATTTGCGTGTTTTAGAATGATGCATGCATTTTTATAAATAACTTTGCGTTTAATATTTATTAAATATTACTTTATGATTTAGAAGTTTTGTAATTTAAAACTACAACGGACTTTAGTTCCCGTCAATAATTCCCAGATCGATTTGGAGTCAGCGAGAGATATGAGTAAATATCGATTGGAAACACATTTCACTGATAAGGTAATCTGAATGTCAGTTAATTGCATAGTAGTTTGTAATTAAGAAGTAGCATCTAATATAGTATCTGACATAGATAATTTAAAATTTGGAACAAAGTTTTTGACGTTTGTGTATATAGCTAAATACGCATCATGAGTTGTGTAATATAAATTTTTGGACTCGCCTAAAATCAAATTATTCTCGTTCATATTTCTCTACAGGTGCAAGATTCTTCTCGTACTTCAATTAATGACCAAAATGATGATCAAATGAATAATTAGTACAGTAAAAATTTTTATTTTATTTCTTTTTCGATATTAATTTATATCAGTGATTCTAGTCACTGAAATTAGTTTTTCTTTGTGGTACCTGCAACCAAAATATTTTAAATTTTGAGGAACATCATATGCGAATCAGACAGTTTTATTGAAGTCAGGTCGACTTCAATTTTTTATTACAGATTTGCTTAGATTTTGTATAAATTTAATATTAAAATTATCTCTACTTAGTTATCCTTTACATCCCGGGAGTTACATTGAGTGTGAATGCAGGTGTCTCTTTAAAGCATTGAAATATGGTTAAATTTATTCCTCCTCTTCAAAAATGCATATACGCATAATCTAAGAACCCATTTGCTGTTATCATTGGGGTGGACACAACGCTTGAACTCGGAACTTTGGGGTGGACACAACGCTTGAACTCGGAACTGAACACCCAAATCTACACGCACAAGGATCTTTAGGAGTCACCACCGGGAATAAGGTACTACCGCAACTTCACGGATCAAGTGTATCTTTGCTGAAAATGGTGTTATATCTCTAGTGGTACATCAGATAAGACCAACGTTTCCATTTACCTAACAAACTGCTTCCATTCCATGTCTCTCAGCAAAATAAAGTAGTAAGTTATTACTTTATTAATAAAACTGATGTTATAATAAGTAGGACATGACATACAAGTCATGATTTTTGTAAAAGTTTCTGGTGTCACAGGTAGAGAAAATAATTCGCTTTCAACATGCAATAATGAAACCAAAATATAAATAAAAAAGTAAGGGTGACGCCGAAATTCTTACGAACCATTAAAAAATTGTTGTATTGTCTTGACGATGTAGCATGTCAAAATCGGTGCAGTGTGTAAGGAAGTGGATCTGGTGAATTTTAGCATGAAATTTGGTGTATGGCAAAACGGATTTCGGGCATCATAGAGTAAACAAAAAAAAAATCCCTTCATTCTGTTATGGGATTGAGTATTCTGCCGCTCAGTTTGGAACTCTGTTAGGGCACATCATAAGGTGAGCTTTAAATTGATTAGAGTAAGAAAAAATAGATGCGAGTCATCTAGCAGATGACCTTGGTAAGGACAACAAATTTACATATAATAACGGATGTCAGTTAGATATGTGGGATATATCGAGCTTCACGGAGACCAGCTCCCTATATCTGTTACAAAGATCCTGATTGGCAAGAATTGGTCATGTGGGAACAACTGACCAATGTAAAGTTGCCACCTAACCTAGGGCAATATGGTTTCTGTGAAACTTAATGTGGACCAGATAAATGGTAAAACTTGCTAAACGATTATGATTGTATCAAACTAATTAAATCTCTGAAGTAGGCAATTGAAGTGACGTGTGTGTGTATATATGTATATAGTCTAAAAGTCACTAAAGGGGAAATATCACTAAATCTAAGCTGAATGGCAAGAGCAAGTCATAAACGAACCAACGCGGCTGTTCGTATTGTTTTGGGCTAGCCTAGAGATGTTTTTTCCTATCTGACCTAATCGTTGGTGCTGAGTGTAATTAGGTGGTGTTTCTAAGGTGACAAATGGGGTAGAAAGTTGTCCATACTTAAGTATAGTTAGGGGTAATGTCTATAGCTTCTAAATTGGTAATGTAAGAGAGAGTTAGGTTGGCTGTTCAAGTAAACTTGGTGATCGGACGTGTTGGCTGTGCTCTAGCGAATTGACTTTTGCGCTTCTTTATTAATATTATTACCTTTCCTGCGCGTTGGTAACAAGTGAGGTGTTGAAAAATTTTTCCAGGGCTGCAGTTGAGATTGATCCTGCATTTTGGAATTGTTTTTTGACTGGTATAAGATCACTCTGGTGTTACCTGTACTTGTTTGTACAGGCCTAGCTTAGCTTATTCTGATAGCCTAGCCTAACCACAAGGTAAGACTCCCACTTGACCTAACCTGAGTAACTATTTTGATATAACTTGATAGTATCAAAGTTGGTGAGTCAACAAAATTTTTAAGCCTAGGACCTAACTTAGGAACATAGCCTACCCTACAAAAATGGGTTTTGACAGTGACTGTAGAGTTTGTAAAAAGGAAGTTAAGAGTAAAGATAGAGCTATTGCATGTGATAGCTGTGATGACTGGTATCACGTAAGCTGCAAAGGCCTTACAAATGATATATATAAAGGTATAAATGCTGCTTCTAAGCTTAATGTCAACTTGATGTGGTTTTGTGACAAGTGTAGTACTGTAATAAAAAATTTTAATAAGTCCAGAGGGTCTATTAGTGAGGGAGAGGCCAGACCAACTTATAGAGATACTGCAGTTGAGCCTAAATCTAGTGAAGTAGCAGTTCAAGTAAACTTAAATGTCCCTATACCTCATAGTGAGCCCAGGCCTAGATATCCTCAGACAATTCCTGAAAATGATGAGTGGACTAAACCTAGGAAAACCTGGAAAGCTAGAATTCAAGAGCCAAGGAAAAGTGTCCTTATAGAACTAACCAATCAGTTTCATACTTTCTCGCTGGTCCAGGATCAAGATGAGAAAGCTGAAGAAAGTAGGCCTATAAAACAAAATGTTAGCAATAATAATCCAGACTCGTATAAACCCAGGCACTCTAAAGCTATAGGTGTGTTTGAACCAGCATCCATTATAGGTGACTCTCAAGTGAGGGGCCTAGGATCTAAATTACCTAGAGGTAGCATAGCTTACTGTTATCCAGGTGCAGGGATAAATAGAATTAGTAATAAAATTATAGAAAAAGGATCTGGTATTGACCTAACTGTACCAAAGAATATGGTTATACATGTAGGTGGAAATGATATAAAGGGTAAGCACTCCGAAGAAATCATGGAGTCATATAAACAGCTATTAACAAAGTTAAAGGAACGGAGACCTAACCTTAAAACATCTATCACAGGTATAATTCCCAGGATACATGAGAATAATAAGTGGTACTCACAAGCATTATATATAAATAGTAGGCTTAAGACACTATGTCAGAGCATGGAAATTACATATATCGAACTGTGGAATAAATTTTACAAAAAAAGAGTTCTATAACAGAGATGGAATTCACCTTAATAGTAAAGGAACTGATTTACTATCAAAGATTGTATCATATAATTGACTAAAAACTAAAGGAATAGGCCAAATTAGTACAAATACCAATACTCTTGATAACAATAAACTAATAAAAAATATAATCAAAACTCAAAAGAAAAAGGTCAACAAAGAAAGTAAAAGAGATGCAAATAATATACCATCACAGAACAAGAACCAGACTAAATTACAAGCAAAATATTCCAAGGGTTCTTTGTCATTTTTCTATGTAAATGCAAGAAGTATCCGAGATAAAATAAATGAATTCAAGGCATACATAGGTATTGAAAATCCTGATGTTATGATTGTCACTGAAACTTGGACAAAATTCAGTACGATACCAAATAGTCTATTTAGTGAAGAGATAATACCATTACTTATGAAATTGATGGCTATGAACTTTTTTATTATGAACGTAAATATTCAGAGGGTGGCGGAGTATTTATTTATGCCAAGACAAATCTGAATCCAGTTGAAGTTACCTCCGTTAAAGAGGAAATAGTTGAATCTGTATGGATAGATATTGGGCATAAAAATGCCAGGAAAATCAGGATAGGGGGTATTTATAGACCACCTGAGGGATGTTCAGTTGGAGGAATCCCCAAAAGTAGAGAAGAAAATAAGTATGTAGAAAATCAACTTATTGATGAAATAAATAAAGCAATGACAAGCAATATTATTATTGTTGGAGATTTCAATTATAGGCATATAGACTGGGA
The DNA here is from genome assembly GCA_023014485.1 of Bathynomus jamesi. Taxonomy (NCBI): domain Eukaryota; kingdom Metazoa; phylum Arthropoda; class Malacostraca; order Isopoda; family Cirolanidae; genus Bathynomus; species Bathynomus jamesi. The sequence continues at coordinate 109,499 of JAJOZX010008630.1, forward strand.
AATATTACAAACACCAGAAAGTAATGAGAGATTCTTAGACTGTATAATTGAGAATGGTTTAACCCAGTTAGTAAAGGAGCCAACCAGGGCCGATGCCATTCTAGATTTAATTCTAACAAATAATCCAGATACCTTCCAGGATATCTCGGTTTCAGAAACACTAGGTTCAGGTGATCATTGTATCCTTCGGTTTAATATTGTTTGTAATTCAAGACCTAGTGAAAATAAAGTAGAAGTTCCAGATTTTAAAAGAGGAAATATAAATGGACTAGTAAATGATCTGTGTCTAATAAATTGGACAGATATTCTACAGCCTGAACAGACAGTAACTAGTATGTGGGAAAAATTTAAAAGTATAATAATGAACATACAAAGGAAGCATATCCCACAGTGTAAAATCAGAACTGGAAAAAATAAAAAACAACCTTGGATAAACTGCAATGTAAAAAGAGCAATCAGAGAAAAAACAAAAGCATTTCATAAATTCAAAAGAACTAAAAATGGCACAGACTCCGAAAATATAAAAGTAAAAGAAGCATTTGCAAGAAAGTAATCAGAGATAGCAAACGTGACCTGGAAAAAAGCCTAGCCAAGAATTCAAAAAACAATCCTAAGAAGTTTTTCAGTCACTTCAATTTGAAAAGTAGAGTGAAAAAGAAAATTGGCCCCCTCCATATAGATGATGATCTTGAAATAACTGAAGAACTAAACAAATACTTCTCATCAGTATTCACAAATGAAAATTTAAATAATATTCCTGATCTTATACTACCAGGACAAGATAGAGAAATAAATGAATTAAGGGTAACAAAACTAGATATCTAAAAGCAATAGATAAATTAAAAATGGAAAAATCTCCAGGGCCAGATGAAATGCATCCAATAGTCATAAAAGCTGCCAAAAAGAATATAGCACAGGCACTAGAAATTATTTTTAATAAATCATTGATATGTACTGAAATTCCAGAGGATTGGAAGAAAGCAAATGTGGCTCCAATCTTTAAAAAAGGAAATAGAAACTTGGCAAAAAACTACAGACCCATCAGCCTCACCTCCATTATTTGCAAATTACTCGAAAGTATCATTAGAGGTAAAGTTACTGAGTTCCTTGAAGAGTGCAACCTTATAAATGATAGCCAGCATGGCTTTCGAAATGGAAGGTCCTGTCTAACCAACTTGATTGAATTTTATGATGGAGTCCTATTGCATTTGGACAATAAAGAGCCAGTAGATATAGTATACTTAGATTTTGCAAAGGCATTTGATACTGTTCCTCATGCAAGATTGTTGGTAAAAGTTAGAGCCCATGGTATAAGAGGTCATATAGCTGATTGGATAGAAGAATGGCTGAGAAATAGAAAACAGAGAGTTCATCTAAATGGAAATAAGTCTACTTGGAGACCCGTATTGAGCGGAGTCCCACAGGGGTCTGTTCTGGGACCTCTGCTTTTTGTTGTCTATATAAATGATCTAGAGAAGGGCCTATCATGTAAAACCTCAAAATTTGCTGATGATACAAAATTAGGCCATAATGTTAAGTCAGTAGCAGGAGCAATGACAATACAAAAAGACTTAGACAGAGTAACAGCCTGGGCAGATAAGTGGGAGATGAAATTTAATGTTGATAAGTGCAAGGTTATGCATATTGGGCCAAAAAATCCAGAATTTGAATACAATATGAATGGAATTTGGATTAAAAATGATGATAAAGAGAAAGACTTGGGTGTCACTGTGACAAATGAACTTAAACCCTCAAATCACTGTATGGTAATCAGAAATAAAGCAAATGCTAGACTCAATCTCATGCAGAACACATTGAATACAAATCACCCAATATTATAAAGCAACTATACATTTCATATGTGAGACCCCTCCTCGAATACTGCATTCAATTTAATAGTCCCTATTTGATACAAGATATTGAAAAACTGGAAAAAGTACAGAAACGAGCAACAAGAATGATCCCATCTCTAAGACAATTGACATATAAGGAAAGACTGGCGTATCTAAGCATGTTCTCATTAAAAAGGAGGAGGTTAAGGGGTGATATGATAGAGGTGTATAAAATGATAAAAGGGTTGGATAAGATAGATTTTGAGTCTCTTTTCATTAAAGATCACAATAATCAGACTAGAGGTCATAGTATGAAATTATTTAAGCCAAGATGTAGAACAAATTTAAGAAAACATAGTTTTACAAACAGAGTAATTAAGTTTTGGAACAGTCTGACAGAAGAAGTGGTGACTTCAGATACACTTGATTCTTTCAAAAGAAGGTTGGATAGTTTGATGTCTGCAAGGGACATCTGGTGATGGTGTTTAAGCCCATTTTTATTGCATGAATGGTACTAGTTTATTTCATATATATTATGTGCATTTGGGTGATAGATCCCACAGCTCAACACAGGTGTTGTGGGATATAGGGAGGCAGCATCTTGGGTTAGGGGATACTCTCTGTCCTTACACACCCTATTTAAAGAGATTCCTCTGCCGAGCGGTGCCCCCCATAGTACTGTGAGGTATTGAAAAACTCATGATCTTCACTTGCCCCACAAACACCTTTAAATGGGAGACCCAAAATGGGTGCACACACATTTCTACATTACTGTACAGTCTTTACAGCCACACCTACACTTTTCCTCTTAAGTATATATATTGTATGTGCAAGCAACCACAGGGAAAAGGAAACACAAAGTCCGAGCGCTTTCGTGATATATTCACATTATCAAGGAGGAACAGAAAATAATGTGAATATATCACGAAAGCGCTCGGACTTTGTGTTTCCTTTTCCCTGTGGTTGTTTGCTTATTAATAAGGTCACGTGTTATTTTGTGATTTTAGTGCATATTGTAATGTATATGGATGTAAATTGTGACGTGGTCCGCAATTGATATGGACCATGACTTATTTTTGGTTGGCATGGTACTGGTATTGATGGGTACCATAATGAAATTGACTGGATTCTTTGGATCTGATATATTTGCATGTCAGTTACAAATAGATATAGTGTGTAACATATTTGTGGATAGTGTTATTTATTTATTTGTTGGGTTCAAAATCCCAGCTGAGCCGTGAACGGCGAAGTTCTAAAGGGCCAGTTCAACCTACAGCCCAAGTTAGGCTAAAATTAAAACTTACGGATTTGAGAACCTATTAGGTCCTACCTCAGGGTTGCTGACTCGATGTGGGCCTACCTTAGGCCTCAATTGTATGAATTTAAGATAAAAACAAAAGGGGCACTATTTATGGTCTTCTTTCTCAACCTTGCAACAACAACACAACCTGGACTATTGCACGATGCAACAATCTTGTATCTAAACAACCAAACTGAATTGCAAGAGAGCTCTCTATAAGACCACACCCTCTAAGTACGACGTTCCACAAACGAGTAGAAAGGACGCGCAGCGCCCCAAAATGATGCCGCCTGAGAGCTCAAACAATGCTAGCTCTAAATTAAGTGAATTTTTCACTAACCTTACAATTATGACATGGATATATATACACCTTAACTTAATATATACAAGCAATGCTGCATCAATCAGCTTAGTCATCATATCGCCTTGGGACAACAATGGTTCTTCCTCTTCTAGATTTTCTAACACTCCCCACTGAAGAGGCATTGTTGTCATTACCTTCTGCAAGGTTAGCCAAGCCTTCTCCATGAGGCTGTAACTCAAATGTTTCATCTTGACTATCTGTGTTTTTGCTGATTTCTAAAGCATAGAGTTTTTGTATAGGTCTCTTTAACTTTCCTCCTGAAGTCTTTACCAGTGCAGACCTAACTAAATTGTCTTTGCCAACAAACAACTCTTCAATTATGCCAAGCTTCCAGCATTGCCTTGGTCTTTCATCCCCAATCATTACCACTTCTCCCACCTTGATACAATTTGCATTGGAGCCCTTTACCTTGCCTGATGGGTAATAATTGAGTTCTGGCAAGTATTCCATCTGCCACCTCTTCCATAACTTATCTTGTAGCTCTTCAAGGTACGTGAACCGTCTAGTTAACTCTCCTTGAGTGCTCTGGATAGGCTGCAAGTCTTCTGGCACACTGGGGCTTGATGTTAATCGTTTACCACAAAGAAAATGATTTGGTGTCAATGGCTCCACATCCTGCATACTGTTATAAACAAAAGTGATAGGCCTACTATTCACCATTGCTTCTACTTCGCATAAAACAGTGCAGAATTCTTCTTTGCTCAAATGAGCATTAGCTAAAAGTTTCTTTAATGGACACTTTACACTTCTCACTAGCCTTTCCAAAAATCCTCCCCACCATGGTGCTCTCTCAACAATAAACTCCCACTCTACCCCTTGGTGTGAAAAGTAGGATTGGAATCCTTCCTCTTTCAGCAAGGACCAAACTTCTTGGAGTTCCTTTGCAGCCTTTTTGAAGGTTTTTGCATTATCTGATATGATTTTATTTGGGAAACCCCTTCTGTTCACAAACCTTTTAAAGGCCAAATGAAATACATCACTACTTAAGTTGCTTACCAACTCCAAATGGATTGCTCTGGTGGTAGCACATGTGAAAAGACATATATAACCTTTGTTAGACTCCCCTTGCTCATACACATAGATTGGACCTGCGAAGTCTACTCCCACTACATCAAATGGGGAAGTATAGACACACCGTTCTCTTGGAAGTGGAGCCACCTTTTCATAATAAGGTTTTGCACTCCAACGCTTGCAAACCACACATTTATGCAAGACCTTTTTTACTACTTGTCTAATTTTGGGAATCCAAAACTGTTGTCTGATCTCTATTATCACTTCTCTAACTCCAGCATGTAACAGCTTATGATGCGTATCCAGGATCAAAAGTTCCACAAAGTGCCCCCCAGAAGGTAGCAAAATTGGATGTCTTTTCTCCTCTGGAAGCCCAGAAAACTATAGTCTACCTCCTACTTTCAATAAATCCTGATCCAAAAACATATCCAAACCCTTGAGAGCAGAATGTGTTGGTGGAACCCGTAATGGACTACTAATGAGCAATTCCCTCTCTTCACCAAATTTGTCCTTCTGCACATACAGTATACCACCCAGTATTAACTGGCTTGCTGAATCTCCTTACTGTTCAGAATTCCTTCCTTTCTTGTTTCTCCCTTAATATTGTTGGTAGATCTATATATCCATGCTGTCACTCTTAGCAACCTTTCCAGACTGCTAATGTCCTCAAGCCTCAATATGGGGTCCTGCTCTATAACTTGACAACTGTTCACAGTGCATTTTCTCATTTCACTCACCCATTCTTCTTCAGCCTGGCATTCTCCTACAATAGGCTGATTAGGCCAGTTTTCGTTTCCAAGTTTTAGCCACTCTGGCCCATTCCACCACAAACTTGACTGTGCAAGATCTTTCACTGAAATTCCTCGTGTTGGTAAATCAGCTGGGTTTTGGGTGCCTGGACAATGCTTCCATTGCTTGGGATCTCTGTGTGCTTGAATTCTCTCAACCCTATTGGCAACAAATGGTTTCCATTTCCTTGCCTGGCTTCTTAACCAGTGCCAAACTATAGTTGAATCTGTCCAATAATAGCTTGGAATTTCATAAAGGGCCAAAGACTTTTGCACTGTAACTGCAAGCCAACTAGCAATAACTGCACCCATCAATTCCAACCTTGGAACAGAAAGCTTTTTCAAAGGTGCTACTCTGCTCTTTGCAGCAACCAACCTGCAACTTACTTCCTCTTTCAATGTGCCTCTTATATAAATACAAGTTGCATAGGCTTCCTCACTTGCATCACAAAAGATGTGCAGCTCCAAATTGTCTGGACTATTGTTCAACTCTCCAAAGTACCATCTTGGGATTTCAATGTCTCCAGGATGTGCCAATTCTTTCAACCAATATTTCCACCTTACCACCATATGATCAGGTAATTCTTGGTCCCAACCAAGTCCAATTTCCCAGAGGCTCTGAAACCAAATTTTTTACTTTATCACAAATGGAGCCAGGAATCCAAGAGGATCAAAGACCTTTGAAGCCAAACTAAGAGTTGTACGTTTTGTCCACCTTGTCTCATTCTCAGCCAGCTCTACTAAAGATTTCCCATTGAAGGTAAACAAATCATCTCCTTGCTGCCAAACAATGCCTAGCACTTTTGCGTCTATTCCCCACAACTCCTTAATACCAGAATCCTCAATACTTTCTGCTGCATCAGGTACTACACAGGACTAACTCATAAACTCTTGTAATTGAGAATGATTGGTCTGCCATTTTCTAAGCTCCATGCCAGCCTCCCTCATTATAGCTCTAGCCTCCATGAATATCTGTTTAGCCATTTCTGTATTATCCACGGAACACAGCAAATCATCAACATAAAAATTTTTCCTTATGTGTTCAATAGTGTTAGGATAGACCAGAATATTTCTTAAAATGGTACTGCACAGTAGCTGCCAACAGAAATGGACTAGAGCTGAGGCCAAACAACACTGACTTCATTCTATATGCTTGAACCTTAGGTTCATTTTCCAACAAGTCTTTCGTATCCACTGTTAGAAAATCTAGAAGAGGAAGAACCATTGTTGTCCCAAGGCGATATGATGACTAAGCTGATTGATGCAGCATTGCTTGTATATATTAAGTTAAGGTGTGTATATATATCCATCTCATAATTGTAAGGTTAGTGAAAAATTCACTTAATAAGAGCTAGCATTTTTGGGCTCTTGTGGCATCAGTGTTTGGACGCTGGTCGCATCATTTTGGGGCGCTGCGCGTCTTTTCTACTCGTTGGATGTCGTACGTAGAGGGTGTGGTCTTGTAGAGAGCTCTCTTGCAATTCAGTTTGGTTGTTTAGATACAAGATTGTTGCACCGTACAATAGTCCAGGTTGCGTTGTTGTTGCAAGGTCGAGAAAGAAGACCATAAATAGTACCCTTTTTGTTTACATTAAAATTCATGTAACTAAGGTCTAAGGTAGGCCCGCATCGAGTCAGCAACCCTGAGGTTACCCTGAGGTAGGACCTAATAGGATCTCAAATCCGTAAGTTTTAATTTAGCTTAACTTGGGCTTCAGATAGAACTGGCCCTTTAGAATTTGGCCGTTCACGGCTCAGCTGGGATTTTGAACCCAACAAATAAATAAAATAACATGGTCCTTCAGAACCGGATTCTACCCCAAGACCGAGTCGGTGACTATTTTTCGGCAAAGTTCTGATTGTGCAAATTGTAGCCCAAGTTAGGCCTAGACGGGTTGAGTATTATTGAATTAAGGTCCCAGGGTAAAAAGTTTGGTCGCCCAATTGCGAAACTTGGCCAGTCGTCTGTCGTTGTTTTGGCCTACATTTTACCGGTTTGGTTAATTTTGGGTTATTATTGAATTAAGGTCCCAGGGTAGAAAGTTTGGTCGCCCAATTGCGAAACTTGGCCAGTCGTCTGTCGTTGTTTTGGCCTACATTTTACCGGTTTGGTTAATGTTGGGTTATTATTGAATTAAGGTCCCAGGGTAGAAAGTTTGGTTGCCCAATTGCGAAACTTGGCCAGTCGTCTGTCGTTGTTTTGGCCTACATTTTACCGGTTTGGTTAATTTTGGGTTATTATTGAATTAAGGTCCCAGGGTAGAAAGTTTGGTTGCCCAATTGCGAAACTTGGCCACTTGTCTGTCGTTGTTTTTGGCCTACATTTACCAGTTTGGTTAATTTGGTTTATTATTCGTAGGCGAAGGTTGCAGACCAGTGCGCCAGTTACTTGGGTGGAAAAATTGGTATTCCATACTGGTGTTTGGTTAGTACCCCACTCAGCAATTCAGTTTATTTGAAAGTAAAATTTGCGTTTGATCAGTTTGGTTAAGTATTTCTGCCAATTCAGCTCATTTGGTATTGAGCCCAAGGGTTGTTTACATTGAAGATGAGTGCATCTGAATTGAACAAATTTATAAAAAGGAGAAGTGCCTACAAAGGTCTAATTACAAAGGTCATTGCCACTATAGATTCTGCCATAGAGCAAGAGGATTTACGCTTAGTGACTGCGAAGCTTGCCATATTAGAAACTAAAAAGGTTGCTCTAAGTGAGGTAAATGTTAAAATTGAGGCTCTTATAGAAGAGGATGAAATAGAAAATAACATAATTTACTTTGAAGAGATTATTGATGATATGATTAACGTAGGCCTCCGAGCAAAAGAGTTTAGCAGCTCAGTACAGTTAGAGACCAGGTCTAATAATGAAACACAACACTCAACAAATGATGCTTGTGAAGTTAAGGTTAACAGATCTGTAGTTCAATTACCGAGGCTTGTACTCAAAACATTTTCTGGGAGTATTCAGGAATGGCAAGGATGGGCAGACAGTTTTCAATCAGCAGTTCATTCTAGTCAAGTGTTAAGTGCCGTGGAGAAGTTTAATTATTTGCGGTCCCTCTTGGAAGGGGAGGCAGCAAAGACTATAGCAGGATTAGCATTAACAGAGGCTAATTATAATGTGGCTTGGGATATATTAAAGAAACGGTTTGGTAAGCCAGAGATCTTAATTAAAAGCCACCTCCGTGCACTTTTAACTATACCTCCTGTTAATAATCCTAATAGTGTCAAGGAGTTACGGCAGTTATATGATGAATTTGAAATTAGAACTAGGTCCCTGGACAACTTGGGTGTAGGAATGGAAAAGTATGGTATAATGTTGGTTCCTACACTGGAGTCTAAATTGCCTAGCTCAATTTTGCTTGAATTAAGTAGGGGACACTCTGCAGAACATGTGTACATCCCCCTTCAGCAGATGTTAAGTCTTTTAGGCACAGAATTAGCAAGACGAGAGGGAGTTGAGTTTGCACAGTGGGATGGTAAACAAGAGGACAAAGGCAGGCACAGCACCAAAGTTTCCACAAAAGGAATAGCCCAGGTACAGTGTCAGCTCTACATGCCTCCTCTGAGAATAAATTAAAGGGAATCAAGGAATGTATATTTTGCGAAGGCAACCACAAGTCATATAAATGTGAGGTGGCTGAGGCCTTACCCTTTGAGGAGAGAAAGGACAGGGTAACTAAGTCCACAGCATGTTTTAAATGTTTTTTGAAAGGTCATAGAGCAAGGTTTTGTAAGTTTAAAATTTTGTGCAAAAAATGTCATGGTAGGCATCAGCCATTATTGTGTGAAAACACTCTTAGTAGGCCTACCCCAGAAGTAGAGACATCAGTGGCACATGCCACTGCTATGCAAGGGAGTAAAAGTAAAGGGGGATTATTGCAAACAACTGCAGCCTTATTAATTGGGAATGAGGGAGAAGCTACTGTAAGAGTGTTGTTTGATAGTGGTAGCCAGTGTAGTTTTATTAAGACCAGAGTTTCCAGAAAATTGAAGTTTAAAGAAATTAAGAGGGAAAATTTAAGAATTTCTGGGTTTGGGGGTTCCGTTCAAAACCGAACCAAATTTAAGAAGGTAGAAGTTCTGGTTAAAGGGTTGTTACCGCAAAGTCCCACTATCAAGGTCCAAGCTGTAGAGATTGAGGAACTTTGTGCTCCAGTCACTACTTGTTTAGATATGGCATGTGTCCAAGAATTGCAAGTTAAAGGAATTAATTTGGGCAATAATAAGTTTGAGGGAACAGAAGATATTAGTCTTTTGATTGGAGCTGACTATTATTGAGACTTCATCACTGGTAATATTGTCCGTACATCTCAAGGCCCAGTAGCTATTGAAAGTAAGCTAGGCTGGATGCTACATGGTAGTTATTGCAATGAAATAGAAGTTAAGGCTCTCTTTGTTAAGATTGAGGAGAACAGCCATGGTCTGGAAAGGCATTTGAAAGCGTTTTGGGAACTTGAATCTATTGGTATAAAGGACAACCCGGCAAGTACAGTGAACAATGATGTTTTAGAGCAATTTGAAAAAGGGATTGGGTTTAGAGATGGTTGCTATGAAGTTGGCCTACCATGGAAGGATTCTTGCAAACCCGGTTCAAACCTTCAGCTAGCTAATCGGAGGTTGGAGACTTCATTGTACAGGCTAAGAAAAAATGAGTTGTTAATTGAATACGATGAGGCCATCCTAAGTTATGTAAGGGAGGGCTATGCTGAAAGGGTGCAAGGTGAGCTGGTGAGCCAGGAGGCACATTATCTGCCACACCATGCAGTGGTACGGCGAGACAAAACTACCACCAAACTGAGGGTAGGTAGTTTTTGATGGCTCAGCCAAACACAAAGGTGGTGTGTCCTTGAATGACTGTTTGGATGCTGGGCCAAATTTAAATGCAGATTTATTTTCCTTGTTACTGAGATTCAGGTTTGGTACAGTAGCATTGACTGCAGATGTGAAGCAAGCCTTTTTGCGGATAAAGTTAAAACCAGAGGACAGAGATGCAGTAAGGTATCTGTGGGTGGATACGAAAGACTTGTTGGAAAATGAACCTAAGGTTCAAGCATATAGAATGAAGTCAGTGTTGTTTGGCCTCAGCTCTAGTCCATTTCTGTTGGCAGCTACTATGCAGTACCATTTTAAGAAATATTCTGAAGTCTATCCTAACACTATTGAACACATAAGGAAAAATTTTTTATGTTGATGATTTGCTATGTTCCGTGGATAATACAGAAATGGCTAAACAGATATTCATGGAGGCTAGAGCTATAATGAGGGAGGCTGGCATGGAGCTCAGAAAATGGCAGACCAATCATTCGCAATTACAAGAGTTTATGAGTCATTCCTCTGTAGTACCTGACGCAGCAGAAAGTATTGAGGATTCTGGTATTAAGGAGTTGTGGGCAATAGACGCAAAGGTGCTAGGCATCGTTTGGCAGCAAGATGATGATTTGTTTACCTTCAATGGGAAATCTTTAGTAGAGCTGGCCGAGAATGAGACAAGGTGGACAAAACGTACAGCTCTTAGTTTGGCTTCGAAGGTCTTTGATCCTCTTGGATTCCTGGCTCCATTTGTGATAAAGTCAAAAATTTGGTTTCAGAGCCTCTGGGAAATTGGACTTGGTTGGGACCAAGAGTTACCTGATCATATGGTGGTAAGGTGGAAATATTGGTTCAAAGAATTGGCACATCTTGGAGACATTGAAATCCCAAGATGGTACTTTGGAGAGTTGAACAATAGTCCAGACACTTTGGAGTTGCACATCTTTTGTGATGCAAGTGAGGAAGCCTATGCAACTTGTATTTATATAAGAGGCGCATTGCAAGAAGAAGTAAGTTGCAGGTTGGTTGCTGCAAAGAGTAGAGTAGCACCTTTGAAAAGGCTTTCTGTTCCAAGGTTGGAATTGATGGGTGCAGTTATTGCTAGTCGGCTTGCAATTACAGTGCGAAAGTCTTTGGCCCTCTATGAAATTCCAAGCTATTATTGGACAGACTCCACTATAGTTTGGCACTGGTTAAGAAGTCAGGCAAGGAAATGGAAACCATTTGTTGCCAATAGGGTGGAGGAAATTCAAGCGCACACAGATCCCAAGCAATGGAAGCATTGTCCAGGCATCCAAAACCCCGCTGATTTACCAACACGAGGAATTTCGGTGAAAGATCTTTCACAATCAAGTTTGTGGTGGAATGGGCCAGAGTGGCTAAAACTTGGAAGTGAAAACTGGCCTTCTAATCAGCCTGTTGTAGGAGAATGCCAGGCTGAAGAAGCATGGGTGAGTGAGGTGAGAAAATGCGCTGTGAACAGTTGTCAAGTTATGCAGCAGGACCCCATATTGAGGCTTGAGGACATTAGCAGTCTGAAAAGATTGTTGAGAGTGACAGCATGGGTATATAGATTTACCAACAACATTAAGGGAGAAACAAGAAGGGAAGGAATTCTGAACAGTAATGAGATTCAGCAAGCCAGGAAATACTGGGTGGTATATGCGCAGAAGGAAAAATTTGGTGAAGAGCGGGAATTGCTCACCAGCCATCCATTACAGGTTCTACCAACACATTCTGCGCTCAAGGGTTTGGATGTGTTTTTGGATCAGGATTTATTGAGAGTAGGAGGTAGACTACAGTTTTCTGGGCTTCCAGAGGAGAAAAGACATCCAATTTTGCTACCTTCTGGGGGGCACTTTGTGGACCTTTTGATCCTGGATACTCATCATAAGCTGTTACATGCTGGAGTTAGAGAAGTGATAATAGAGATTAGACAACAATTTTGGATTCTCAAAATTAGACAAGTAGTGAAAAAGTTCTTGCATAAATGTGTGGTTTGCAAGCGTTGGAGTGCAAAGCCTTATTATGAAAAGGTGGCTCCACTTCCAAGAGAACGGTGTGTCTATACTGCCCCATTTGATGTAGTGGGAGTAGACTTTGCAGGGCTAGTCTATGTGTATGAGCGAGGGGAGTCTAACAAAGGTTATATATGTCTTTTCACCTGTGCTACCACCAGAGCAATCCATTTGGAGTTGGTAAGCAACTTAAGTAGTGATGTATTTCTTTTGGCCTTTAAAAGGTTTGTGAACAGAAGGGGTTTCCCAAATAAAATCATATCGGATAATGCAAAAACCTTCAAAAAGGCTGCAAAGGAACTCCAAGAAATTTGGTCCTTGCTAAAAGAGGAAGGATTCCAATCCTACTTTTCACACCAAGGGGTACAGTGGGAGTTTATTGTTGAGAGAGCACCATGGTGGGGAGGATTTTGGGAAAGGCTAGTGAGAAGTGTAAAGTGTCCATTAAAGAAACTTTTAGCTAATGCTCATTTGAGCAAAGAAGAATTCTCTACTGTTTTTGTGAAGTACTGTAGAAGCAATGGTGAACAGTAGGCCTATCACTTTTGTTTATAACAGTAGGCAGGATGCAGAGCCATTGACACCAAATCATTTTCTTTGTGGTAAACGATTAACATCAAACCCCAGTGTGCCAGAAGACTTGCAGCCCATCCAGAGCACTCAAGGAGAGTTAACCAGACGGTTCAGGTACCTTGAAGAGCTACAAGATCAGTTATGGAAGAGGTGGCAGATGGAATACTTGCCAGAACTCAATTATTACCCATCAGGCAAGGTAAAGGGCTCCAATGCAAATTGTATCAAGGTGGGAGAAGTGGTAATGATTGGGGATGAAAGACCAAGGCAATGCTGGAAGCTTGGCATAATTGAAGAGTTGTTTGTTGGCAAAGACAATTTAGTTAGGTCTGCACTGGTAAAGACTTCAGGAGGAAAGTTAAAGAGACCTATACAAAAACTCTATGCTTTAGAAATCAGCAAAAACACAGATAGTCAAGATGAAACATTTGAGTTACAGCCTCATGAAGAAGGCTTAGCTAACCTTGCAGAAGGTAATGACAACAATGCCTCTTCGGTGGGGAGTGTTAGAAAATCTAGAAGAGGAAGAACCATTGTTGTCCCAAGGCGATACGATGACTAAGCTGATTGATGCAGCATTGCTTGTATATATATTAAGTTAAGGTGTGTATATATATCCGTCTCATAATTGTAAGGTTAGTGAAAAATTAAATTAATTTTGAGCTAGCATTTTTGAGCTCTTGTGGCATCATTGTTTGGTCACACTGTTGGCATCATTTTGAGACGCTGCGCGTCTTTTCTACTCGTTTGTGGAAGGTCGTACGTAAAGGTGTGGTTTGATAGAGAGCTCTCTTGCAATTCAGTTTGGTTGTTTAGATACATGATTGTTGCATCGTGCAATAGTCCAGGTTGCGTTGTTGTTGCAAGGTTCAGAAAGAAGACCACAAATAGTACCCTTTTGTTTACTTTTTAAGTTCATGTAATTTAAGATCTAAGTTAGGCCCGCATCGAGTCAGCAACCCTGAGGTTACCCTGAGGTAGGACCTAATAGGATCTCAAATCCGTAAGTTTTAATTTAGCTTAACTTGGGCTTTAGGTAGAACTTGCCCTTTAGAATTTGGCCGTTCACGGCTCAGCTGGGATTTCGAACCCGACAAATAAATAAAATAACAGTTAGAGACCAGGTCTGATAATGAAACATAACACTCAACAAATGATGTTTGTGAAGTTAAAGTTTAACAGATCTGTAGTTCAATTACCGAGGCTTGTACTCAAAACATTTTCTGGGAGTATTCAGGAATGGCAAGGATGGGCAGACAGTTTTCAATCAGCAGTTCATTCTAGTCAAGTGTTAAGTGCCGTGGAGAAGTTTAATTATTTGCGGTCCCTCTTGGAAGGGGAGGCAGCAAAGACTATAGCAGGATTAGCATTAACAGAGGCTAATTATAATGTGGCTTGGGATATATTAAAGAAACGGTTTGGTAAGCCAGAGATCTTAATTAAAAGCCACCTCCGTGCACTTTTAGCTATACCTCCTGTTAATAATCCTAATAGTGTCAAGGAGTTAAGGCAGTTATATGATGAATTTGAAATTAGAACTAGGTCCCTGGACAACTTGGGTGTAGGAATGGAAAAGTATGGTATAATGTTGGTTCCTACACTGGAGTCTAAATTGCCTAGCTCAATTTTGCTTGAATTAAGTAGGGGACCCTCTACAGAACATGTGTAAATCCCCCTTCAGCAGATGTTAAGTCTTTTAGGCACAGAATTAGCAAGACGAGAGGGAATTGAGTTTGCACAGTGGGATGTTAAACAAGGGGACAAGGACAGGCACAGCACCAAAGTTTCTACAAAAAGGAATAGCCCAGGTACAGTGTCAGCTCTACATGCATCCTCTGAGAATAAATTAAAGGGAATCAAGGAATGCATATTTTGCGAAGGCAACCACAAGTCATATAAATGTGAAGTGGCTGAGGCTCTACCTTTTGAGGAGAGAAAGGATAGGGTAACTAAGTCCACAGCATGTTTTAAATGTTTTTTGAAAGGTCACAGAGCAAGGTTTTGTAAGTTTAAAATTTTGTGCAAAAAATGTCATGGCAGGCATCAGCCATTATTGTGTGAAAACACTCCTAGTAGGCCTACCCCAGCAGTAGAGACATCAGTGGCACATGCCACTGCTATGAAAGGGAGTAAAAGTAAAGGGGGATTATTGCAAACAACTGCAGCCTTATTAATTGGGAATGATGGAGAAGCTACTGTAAGAGTGTTGTTTGATAGTGGTAGCCAGTGTAGCTTTATTAAGACCAGAATTTCCAGAAAATTGAAGTTTAAAGAACTTAAGAGGGAAAATTTAAGAATTTCTGGGTCTGGGGGTTCCGTTCAAAACCGAACCAAATTTAAGAAGGTAGAAGTTCTGGTTAAGGGGTTGTTACCGCAAAGTCCCACTATCAAGGTCCAAGCTGTAGAGATTGAGGAACTTTGTGCTCCAGTCACTACTTGTTTAGATATGGCATGTATCCAAGAATTGCAAGTTAAAGGAATTAATTTGGGCAATAATAAGTTTGAAGGAACAGAAGATATTAGTCTTTTGATTGGAGCTGATTAATTATTATTGGGACTTCATCACTGGTAATATTGTCCGCACCTCAAGGCCCGGTAGCTATTGAAAGTAAGCTAGGCTGGATGCTACATGGTAGCTATTGCAATGAAATGGAAGTTAAGGCTCTTTTTGTTAAGATTGAGGAGAACAGCCATGGTTTGGAAAGGCATTTGAAAGCGTTTTGGGAACTTGAATCCATTGTCATAAAGGACAAACAGGCAAGTACAGTGAACAATGATGTTTTAGAGCAATTTGAAAAAGGGATTGCGTTTAGAGATGGTTGCTATGAAGTTGGCCTCCCTTGGAAGGATTCTTGCAAACCCGATTCAAACCTTCAGCTAGCTAATCGGAGGTTAGAGACTTCATTGTACAGGCTAAGAAAAAATGAGTTGTTGTTAATTGAATACAATGAGGCCATCCTAAGCTATGTAAGGGAGGGCTATGCTGAAAGGGTGCAAGGTGAGATGGTGAGCCAGGAGGCACATTATCTGCCACACCATGCAGTGGTACGGCGAGACAAAACTACCACCAAATTGAGGGTAGTTTTTGATGGCTCAGCTTTGTCCTTGGCTGAGCCATCAATGACTGTTTGGATGCTGGGCCAAATTTAAATGCAGATTTATTTTCCTTGTTACTGAGATTCAGGTTTGGTAGAGTAGCATTGACTGCAGATGTGAAGCAAGCCTTTTTGCGGATAAAGTTAAAACCAGAGGACAGAGATGCAGTAAGGTACCTGTGGGTGGATACGAAAGACTTGTTGGAAAATGAACCTAAGGTTCAAGCATATAGAATGAAGTCAGTGTTGTTTGGCCTCAGCTCTAGTCCATTTCTGTTGGCAGCTACTATGCAGTACCATTTTAAAAAATATCCTGAAGTCTATCCTAACACTATTGAACACATAAGGAAAATTTTTTATGTTGATGATTTGCTGTGTTCCGTGGATAACACTAGGCAACAAAGATTTTGTTACAGAAGACCAAATAGGTGCTCCTAGCTAATTTCGATATGCTGATTTCAAATCTATAATTAGATTTTTTCTATCACGTCTAGATTTTGTGTAAAATGCAAATCACTTTTAGTAAAATTTTCTACCACGTCCAGATTTTGGTTTTAATCGGCTTAATGCCAGTAATATGAAACTTGCTTTTCAAGGTTAAAGCAATTTTTTTTGCCAACTATATACAAATTCGAACAATTTTGATAAATAAAATTTATCCCGAGTTGGCAACACTGAGTCAAGAGCATAGTAACGGGCAACGGTCCAACGGTCAGTCGCTACGTGACAGTCAAGCAGAACGGTTGTTGAAGCTCTCTGCTGATGAGCAAGTGACAGGTTGTGGTGACTTGTGTGTTTTTATAGCATTTGTTTTGTACTACGGTGTGTATTTCTTTTTATTTTGCACATCGTAATAATTACTTTCTACGTTTTTCAGATATTGTATCGTAATTCAAAATGGCATCAAATAGACGTGCTTGTGTAAATCACCCAGACAACTTCTGCTTTGTCTGTGGACAATATACACCTAAGCCACAACGTAGAAACATAACAACAAAGATTAAACTTGCCTACAAGTGTTATTTTGACTGTAAGTTAGGAGACCAACAGAGGGACTGGGCATCACATATTTGCTGTGCACAGTGCAATGCAATGTTAATAGCTTGGATGAATGGTAAAAGAAAAGCTATGCCGTTCTCAGTCCCCATGGTTTGGCGTGAGCCGAAAAATCACTTCAATGATTGTTATTTTTGTTTGACAAAGATTGCTGGTTTCACAAAGAAAAACAAATCAAAGATCACGTACCCAAACTGCGAATCAGCAATGAAACCAGTACCACATGATGAAACAAATCCACCACCAGTTCCACCAGCAACGATAACAGACAGCAGTTCATCTGAAGATTCTGCTAGTGATATAGAAACAGGGAAAGATGGCATATATGTTCCAGATGCAAATATTTCCCCACATTTGTTAAGTCAAGCGGAGTTAAATGACTTAGTGCGCGATTTGGAATTACCAAAAGAAAAGGCAGAGTTGCTTGGTTCAAGACTTCAAGAATTTAATCTTCTCCAACCAAACACCAAAGTTTCCCATTTCCAGTTTTCATCATTTTACTTACAGGAAGAAAACGTTTGTTTCTGCCACGATATCAGTGGTCTGATGCAAGGGATTGGCTGTCGCTATGATCCAAAAGAATGGAGACTGTTCATTGACTCTAGCAAAGCTAGCCTTAAAGCTGTATTACTGCACAACGGCAATGAAAAACCTTCAATACCTGTAGCACATGCCACTGGCCTTAATGAGACTTATGAATCGATGAAACTGCTGCTAAGACTCATCAAATATAAGGACCACACATGGAATATTTGTGGCGACCTTAAAGTTGTATCATTACTTCTTGGGTTACAGTTGGGCTACACAAAGCATATGTGCTTTTTGTGTCTATGGAACAGCAGAGATGACAAGAACCACTACAAAAAACATCATTGGCCATCTAGAACTGAACATGTTGTTGGTAAATACAATGTGAAACACCCAGCACTTATTGACCCTCAGAAAGTACATCTTCCACCACTTCACATTAAACTTGGCCTTATGAAAAATTTCGTGAAGGGTATGGATCATCAAGGTAGTGGTTTCCAATATTTAAAGGATAAATTCAAAGGAATATTGACAGATGCTAAGCTAGAAGCTGGAGTTTTCACTGGACCACAGATCCGCAGTGTCATCCACGACTCATCGTTTCCATCTAACCTAAATGAGAATGAACTAGGAGCATGGACATCTTTCGTTGAAGTTGTCAAAAATTTTCTTGGAAACCACAAAGCTGAAAACCACCGTAAACTCGTAGAAAACATGCTTAAATCTTATGAAATAATGGGATGCAGAATGTCTTTGAAAATTCATTTTTTACATTCTCATCTTGACTTCCCGGCCAACCTTGGGGCTGTAAGTGACGAGCATGGTGAGCGCTTCCACCAACAGATCTCAGTTATGGAAAACAGATACCAAGGTAATTTCAACCCAAATATGATGGGAGATTATTGTTGGTTCCTGCAGAAGGAGAGCTCGTCATCCTACAAGCGACAAAGGAAGAGGACACACCGAAGTTTCACTTAAGAACAGGAATTTGCCTTTCAGTAGTAACAAAAAAATACTAACGCGCTTTGGGTGGATGGTTGGGCGCAGGGGTGGTAACTCCGCCAGCGGAATTCCGCTGTCTGTCTTAAGCCAGAATAAAGGAGGAAAGACATCCCTGTTCACTAATTATTTAAGTATGCTTAACATAAAACGTGGCACGGAAAAGTAGCTTAGACGGCTTTCGTAATAGAAGCGGGTGAGAAAAAAAATGAAAAATAGGGGTTTTCGGTTACACAAAATCAGGACGTGATAGAGAAATTTTGATATCAGATCTGAAATCAGCATCAGCGCTTTAGTAGGAATCAGTAGTTCACGTGTCTGTAACAAAAAAAAAGTTGAAATTTGTTGCCTAGTGTAATACAGAGATGGCTAAACAGATATTCATGGAGGCTAGAGCTATAATGAGGGAGGCTGGCATGGAGCTTAGAGAATGGCAGACCAATCATTCTCAATTACAAGAGTTTATGAGTCAGTCCTGTGTAGTACCTGATGCAGCAGAAAGTATTGAGGATTCTGGTATTAAGGAGTTGTGGGCAATAGACGCAAAAGTGCTAGGCATTGTTTGGCAGCAAGGAGATGATTTGTTTACCTTCAATGGGAAATCTTTAGTAGAGCTGGCTGAGAATGAGACCAGGTGGACAAAACGTACAGTTCTTAGTTTGGCTTCAAAGGTCTTTGATCCTCTTGGATTCCTGGCTCCATTTGTGATAAAGTCAAAAATTTGGTTTCAGAGCCTCTGGGAAATTGGACTTGGTTGGGACCAAGAGTTATCTGATCATATGGTGGTAAGGTGGAAATATTGGTTCAAAGAATTGGCACATCTTGGAGACATTGAAATCCCAAGATGGTATTTTGGAGAGTTGAACAATAGTCCAGACAATTTGGAGCTGCACATCTTTTGTGATGCAAGTGAGGAAGCCTATGCAACTTGTATTTATATAAGAGGCGCATTGCAAGAGGAAGTAAGTTGCAGGTTGGTTGCTGCAAAGAGCAGAGTAGCACCTTTGAAAAGGCTTTCTGTTCCAAGGTTGGAATTGATGGGTGCAGTTATTGCTAGTCGGCTTGCAGTGACAGTGCAAAAGTCTTTGGCCCTCTATGAAATTCCAAGCTATTATTGGACAGACTCCACTATAGTTTGGCACTGGTTAAGAAGCCAGGCAAGGAAATGGAAACCATTTGTTGCCAATAGGGTGGAGGAAATTCAAGCGCACACAGATCCCAAGCAATGGAAGCATTATCCAGGCACCCAAAACCCAGCTGATTTACCAACACGAGGAATTTCAGTGAAAGATCTTGCACAGTCAAGTTTGTGGTGGAATGGGCCAGAGTGGCTGAAACTTGGAAGTGAAAACTGGCCTTCTAATCAGCCTATTGTAGGAGAATGCCAGGCTGAAGAAGCATGGGTGAGTGAAATGAGAAAATGCACTGTGCACAGTTGTCAAGTTATGCAACAGAACCCCATATTGAGGCTTGAGAACATTAGCAGTCTGAAAAGGTTGTTAAGAGTGACAGCATGGGTATATAGATTTACCAACAATATTAAGGGAGAAACAAGAAGGGAAGGAATTCTGAACAGTAAGGAGATTCAGAAAGCCAGGAAATACTGGGTGGTATATGTGCAGAAGGAAAAATTTGGTGAAGAGAGGGAATTACTCACCAGCTGTCCATTACAGGTTCTACCAACACATTCTGCTCTCAAGGGTTTGGATGTGTTTTTGGATCAGGATTTATTGAGAGTAGGAGGTAGACTACAGTTTTCTGGGCTTCCAGAGGAGAAAAGACATCCAATTTTGCTACCTTCTGGGGGGCACTTTGTGGACCTTTTGATCCTGGATACTCATCATAAGCTGTTACATGCTGGAGTTAGAGAAGTGATAATAGAGATCAGACAACAGTTTTGGATTCCCAAATTAGACAAGTAGTAAAAAAGGTCTTACATAACTGTGTGGTTTGCAAGCGTTGGAGTGCAAAGCCTTATTATGAAAAGGTGGCTCCACTTCCAAGAGAACGGTGTGTCTATACTGCCCCATTTGATGTAGTGGGAGTAGACTTTGCAGGTCCAGTCTATGTGTATGAGCAAGGGGAGTCTAACAATGGTTATATATGTCTTTTCACATGCGCTACCACCAGAGCAATCCATTTGGAGTTGGTAAGCAACTTAAGTAGTGATGTATTTCTTTTGGCCTTTAAAAGGTTTGTGAACAGAAGGGGTTTCCCAAATAAAATCATATCGGATAATGCAAAAACATTCAAAAAGGCTGCAAAGGAACCCCAAGAAGTTTGGTCCTCGCTAAAAGAGGAAGGATTCCAATCCTACTTTTCACACCAAGGGGTACAGTGGGAGTTTATTGTTGAGAGAGCACCATGGTGGGGAGGATTTTGGGAAAGGCTAGTGAGAAGTGTAAAGTGTCCATTAAAGAAACTTTTAGCTAATGCTCATTTGAGCAAAGAAGAATTCTGCACTGTTTTATGTGAAGTAGAAGCAGTGGTGAATAGTAGGCCTATCACTTTTGTTTATAACAGTATGCAGGATGCAGAGCCATTGACACCAAATCATTTTCTTTGTGGTAAACGATTAACATGAAGCCCCAGTGTGCCAGAAGACTTGCAGCCTATCCAGAGCACTCAAGGGGAGTTAACCAGACGGTTCAGGTACCTTGAAGAGCTAGAAGATCAGTTATGGAAGAGGTGGCAGATGGAATACTTGCCAGAACTCAATTATTACCCATCAGGCAAGGTAAAGGGTTCCAATGCAAATTGTATCAAGGTGGGAGAAGTGGTAATGATTGGGGATGAAAGACCAAGGCAATGCTGGAAGCTTGGCATAATTGAAGAGTTGTTTGTTGGCAAAGACAATTTAGTTGGGTCTGCACTGGTAAAGACTTCAGGAGGAAAGTTAAAGAGACCTATACAAAAACTCTATGCTTTAGAAATCAGCAAAAACACAGATAGTCAAGATGAAACATTTGAGTTACAGCCTCATGGAGAAGGCTTGGTTAACCTTGCAGAAGGTAATGACCAGTGGTGGGCACCGTTAACCAAAAAGTTAACTTCGTTAACCGCTAATCCGTTAACCAAAAAGTTAACTTCGTTAACCGTTAATCCGTTAATTCGTTAAACATGTAACGGAAGTTACCGATAAACCGTTAACGTTAACTTTTATTATAAAAAAAATGAAAAACAATATATATATAATTTAATTTTCCCTCTTCTTCTCGTTCTCCATTTTGTCCATGAGATGCATGTTGCCCTTCATGAAAATTAGCATATCAAAGTTTTCATCAGACAGGGATGATCTCTTGGCCCTCAGGATGTCCTTGCCCATAGAGAACAAACGCTCCACTGCAGCACTGGAGGGGATGGCTGTGTTGAACTTGATGAACAAGTCCACCAACACTTGCTCACCCAAGAAGGCAGCATCTGTCAGCAAGTCCTTGGAGTTGGTCTCCAGCCAGGTCTTGACCAAGTTCTGGGCCTTGCCCTTGAGTGACCTGTGGCTTCTGCTGCTCTCTTTTGTCTGGATGACAGCACTGAAGAAGTCATCCTCCTCCTCCTCGTTGTTGCTGCCCACTTCGTTGGACTGCTGCTTCATGGCCTCCTCGACTGTACCCTCCATGCTTTTCCTCACCCTGGCGACCTTGGTGTTGTCATACTTGTCCAACCAGATGAGGCGAAACCTGGGATGGAAGGCAGCAGCCAGCTGGCATTCGTCATCCTCCAGGAGGGGCCCAAACCTTTTGTCGATGCCTGCCAAAAGTGATCTTACCTGATCAGTTTTATGGTTCTTGAAATGTATCAAGGAGACTACTAATAAGGTACTCACAGACATATTATAAATATACAAGACTTACTTGACAACGATTATTTTTAAATATTCACTAGCACAAACATGTTGCGCAAGAGACAGACTGCAAATGAAACGAATGTAGTTATTTGTTGTAATTGTTACATATATATTATTGAAAGTGCCTTAAAATGCTCGTGATATTTCTTGAAAGAAGTTGAAACATTCAACTCAAATGGCAAATCTTTCCGCCTGATTTTACAGTCGACCATGTTTTGCTCAAACCAATGCCATAAATAACTACCATATTTGGTAAGACACAAATTGTGGCGACGGAAACAAATATATCGCCTGATTTTGCACTGCGGAAATGGAAATTCGTTCATCACTATTAACAGTGGCGGATTAATTGCGCACCTGCTCAGCACTGAAAATAATAGAAACTTTTAAACGTTTATTTATGAATTTTTTGGGTTAACGGACTTGAGTTAACGGAAGTTAAATGTAACGGAAGTTAATTAGTCCGATAATGATTTTCAAAGTTAACTTAAAAGTTAAATCGTTAACGAAAAAGTTAACTTCGTTAATTAACGATTAACGGATTAACGGTTTGTGCCCAGCTTTGGTAATGACAACAATGCCTCTTCGGTGGGGAGTGTTAGAAAATCTAGAAGAGGAAGAACATTGTTGTCCCAAGGCGATATGATGACTAAGCTGATGGATGCAACATTGCTTGTATATATTAAGTTAAGGTGTATATATATCCATCTCATAATTGTAAGGTTAGTGAAAAATTCACTTAATTTAGAGCTAGCATTTTTGGGCTCTTGTGGCATCATTGTTTGGGCACTCTGGTGGCATCATTTTGGGGCGCTGCGCGTCTTTTCTACTCGTTTGTGGAATGCCGTACTTACAGGGTGTGGTCTTATAGAGAGCTCTCTTGCAATTCAGTTTGGTTGTATAGATACAAGATTGTTGCATCGTGCAATAGTCCAGGTTGTGTTGTTGTTGCAAGGTTTAGAAAGAAGACCATAAATAGTGCCCCTTTTGTTTTTATCTTAAATTCATGCAACTGAGGCCCAAAGTAGGCCCACATCGAGTCAGCAACCCTGAGGTAGGACCTAATAGGACCTCAAGTCCGTAAGTTTTTAATTTTAGCTTAACTTGGGCTCTAGGTTGAACTGGCCCTTTAGAACTTGGCCGTTCACGGCTCAGCTGGGATTTTGAACCCAACAAATAACACCGCTAGAGTGGTCTCTATAAACCGCTAGATTGGGACTCAAATTCACTAGATTTTTGTTTGTGTGTTTATATTTACTTAGTATTTACTGATAATAAATAGTAAATAAATGAAAATGAAAATGTTTATTGGCAGACTATAGTCCATATGACAAATATTATTAATACAATGACAGTTCATATACTAAGGATAAAAATATATACAATTGATTAGAAATAATACTGCACTGTCGAAGTTAAGTGGAGCTACAGACAGACGTTTTCGTACCAAAAAGTCCATAGCTTAGAGGATAAATGGCAGGACTCATGGATAGCTTGGATGATCGGGTTGGTTGATTTTTTAATTCTTTGCATTAGACTGTGTTGAGCACGTCTTGTTACCTCCGGGAAGCTCGGAACATTGCGGGTTGCAAACATTTGCGAAGCTGAGCATCTCGGGGGTAATTTATGTAAGAGTCTAAACGACCTGTTGTACAGCAAATTTAGGGTTCTGCCAGAACCTTTTTTATAATTCACCCAGAGTTGCTGACCGTATATATTACTGCAGAAAGTACGAAAGAGTGTCTTTAGCTTCACTTGTACAGAAACGAAAGTTCCTTATGGTCATATTCGCTTTAGCACACAGGCTTCGAGATTGTTTTCTTATATCCGAGTTATCACTCAAGGAGCTGGTAATAGTTTGACCCAAATACTTAAACTCTTGTACTTCCTCAATTACTTCACCATTCATTTTAAACCTTATATCAGCTGGCTGATTACAGCTTTTAGGATGAAATTGCATAACCTTAGTTTTTGTCACATTAAAAAGAATATCATGTTTCTGCGAATACACTTCGCAGACTTTTAGTAGCCGATCCAGACCTTTAACAGAGGGACTTATTAACACCATATCATCGGCATAAACTAAGTTATTTATCCTTGTGTTATCTATACAACATCCCACTGTTGCCTCATTAAGTGAAGCAATTAATCCGTCAATATACACATTAAACAGCATAGGGGAGAGCAAGGAGCCTTGTCTCACCCCACAAGAGGAGCCAAAACACTCGGATAGTACATTGCCCCACCTAACAGTGAAAGATTGGTGGGAATACCAAAATTTCAATAAATTTAATATGTACATGGGAACCTTCCTGTCTTCTAGTTTTGCAAATAAAATATTGTGGTTCACCCTATCATATGCCTTACTTATATCAAGGAAACAGCTATAAATGGTTGAATTACTGTCAATGTATTTAGATATTGTTTCTTTAAGTACATAGATACACAGGTCAGTTGAGTGGGACCTTTTAAAGCCAAACTGATTAGATGTCCATAGAAACAGAAAAATTAGCTATTTCAGAATGGCGATCAATTAATAACAATGTTCACCCTAGTAGAAGTATAAAACTTTAAAAAAATTATCGATTTTTTTTTTGGCTGAAAATTCGGAAAGGCGTGAGAATGTCATACCTCGGCGTGAGAGCGTAACACGACATCCGAATGTGTAAGGCTTGACAGGTCTGTATTTATGTACACACTACTCGAGGGAATAAACAACAAACACCACTGTTCAGCCTCATGGAGATAGTAGTTCTTGAGATGTGTTGTCATTGACTTCCTATATTGAGCTTGAGATATAACTACGAACCCCTGACCCCATTTTCACAAACAAAGTATTTTAGAAAGCTCTTTTCAAGTTCTACAACTTTCATTCTTTAAAATAACAACGGAAAACTATCATATAGAAAAGTTGTTTATTCCACCTTGGGTTACGCAAATACAGTACCTCACCTTCGATTCAGGTCACATTGGGGATCACATCGCATGAAAGGTCGTTCCAAAACTTACATATCCTGTAAGTTTCTAGATAGATAATTAAAAAGAATGCGTTCCAACTTCAGTGGAAGTTTATCAACTTTGCATTTTTCTCATTCCTCGGTATATCACTTTACTGGAAACAAAACCACTTGTGAAGCAGAAACAGACCACGCTAGCATTATGCACCCACTCATTTAATCCTGTATCAGTCACGTGATGAACAAAGTACCAGTGATTCTGATTTACTCGTAGTAGTATTCCCGCAAAATGTGCAATGCAACATGGTGTGGCATGACATTGCAGAGAAAGATGCGAAGAGGTCTGTAAATGGGGTTAGGGGTACTCCAAACCTTAAAATAAAGGGAATAAAGCCGATTGCAACATTTGCAACATTGGTGGAAAAGATGCACAGGGGCTAGGAAATGGTGGGCGGGGACCTAGGAGGGGTGCCAAACCATAAAATAAAGTGATTAAAGATATGAATTGTATGTTTGCTTACTTCTTACAGCTGGAGCATCTTGGAGCATAATGGAGGCTTCCCTAGCCATTCTGGATGGCTTTGGATCACAGTTAGTTGGCTTAGAAATCCAGCCAGTCAGTACAGCAAGACGTGTTAGTTTAGTGGTTATATATACATATTGTGTAACTGGAGCGTCACCTCCTCTCACAAGTTCTTGAACTAAAACGCCGGCTTTCCCTCGCTCCTTCTGACAAGCTTTTGAATAAGGCGTTGGATTGATCGGCTTTTCTATGAACACACACACATCGACATACATACAATCATATCATGCACACACACACACACGCATATATATATATATATATAAATAATCATGCGGGTTGCTTCTACAAAGCTTCAATTTAATATTTAGAAGAAATCCAATGACAAGAAGGAGAGTAAATGCCATGAAAAGTGTCTTCTTTAATGCGCAACGTTTCGAGCAATACGCTCATCTTCAGGCTAAACAGTGACAAAAAATGACAATATGAAGTTAAAATCAATAAATAAATGAATGAAACATAAGACAAAATAATTACTGTGGAACCTATTCTTAGAAGCAAAATTTAAAAAGACTAAAAGAAGAGGGTTGAATACAAAGTTATAAAAGAAGTTTACATATAAAAATACGAGAAATTTAAAAAGCTATTTTTAAAATTATATATAGTAAATTTGAAATTAATACAATGGGATAATTAACACTACTAACCTTTCATTGCTGGTTCCGAGGCACAAGTAATTTAAAACAAAGCAAAGGGAAAATACTATGGGTTGGGTGGTTGGAGAGTTATGAGTTGGGGGGAGGGGGATTATAAAAAATTTAGAGGGACAGCTGAGGAATCAACGTTTAGAGAAGGGGTCAATGTTTTAATATAAAGGGATTCCAAAATTCTAAGTGAGTTGGGACAAGGATTACAGCCAAGAATTTTAAAATTATCTAGAGTGACATCTGTTTTACATTTAATGCTATGTTCCCGGATACTAGAGGCTTCTTTTTTATTTAAAGTTTTACCTGTTCGACAACTTATTCCCATATGCGAATAAAATCTAGCCCTGAGAGAGCACACGGTGCTGCCAATATAAGTACCAAGGAGACACCTTGGGCAGGTAAATAAATATACAACACCGCTACGCAACGAATCAGGAGTTCGATCCTTCGCTGAGAAAAAGCTACCTAAAGACGTTTTATTAATAAAACGTCTTTATTAATAAAACGTCTTTAGGTAGCTTTTTCTCAGCGAAGGATCGAACTCCTGATTCGTTGCGTAGCGGTGTTGTATATTTATTTACCTGCCCAAGGTGTCTCCTTGGTACTTATATTGGCAGCACCGTGTGCTCTCTCAGGGCTAGATTTTATTCGCATATGGGAATAAGTTGTCGAACAGGTAAAACTTTAAATAAAAAAGAAGCCTCTAGTATCCGGGAACATAGCATTAAATGTAAAACAGATGTCACTCTAGATAATTTTAAAATTCTTGGCTGTAATCCTTGTCCCAACTCACTTAGAATTTTGGAATCCCTTTATATTAAAACGTTGACCCCTTCTCTAAACGTTGATTCCTCAGCTGTCCCTCTAAATTTTTTATAATCCCCCCCCCCCCCCCCAACTCATAACTCTCCAACCACCCAACCCATAGTATTTTCCCTTTGCTTTGTTTTAAATTACTTGTGCCTCGGAACCAGCAATGAAAGGTTAGTAGTGTTAATTATCCCATTGTATTAATTTCAAATTTACTATATATAATTTTAAAAATAGCTTTTTAAATTTCTCGTATTTTTATATGTAAACTTTTATAACTTTGTATTCAACCCTCTTCTTTTAGTCTTTTTAAATTTTGCTTCTAAGAATAGGTTCCATAGTAATTATTTTGTCTTATGTGTTTCATTCATTTATTTATTGATTTTAACTTCATATTGTCATTTTTTGTCACTGTTTAGCCTGAAGATGAGCGTATTGCTCGAAACGTTGCGCATTAAAGAAGACACTTTTCATGGCATTTACTCTCCTTGTTGTCATTGGATTTCTCCTAAATATTATATATATATATATATATATATATATATATATATATATGTGTGTGTGTATTATATGCGCCTCGGTGGTGTAGTGGTTAGCGTCGCTGACTACAATCTAGCGGCCCCGGGATCGAGACCCGGTGACGGCATCCAGCGCGCAAACCCAGCTGTTCATCCTTCCACATAATAAAGAAAGTGGTTAATAGATAAATGGGTACCCTGGGTGGCCTAGTGGTTAAGACGCTGGGCTGCTGGTGGGGCGTGGTTGGGATTCCGTTAAACTGTAGGTTTAAGGTGGAGTGAAAAGCTTGACCTTCGTCAAAATGAACAATTCAGGCGGAAACTAACCAAAGGTTACCAAAGGTATACTAGCGGAGCGACCCAGCGTTGCCCGGGTGGATGTTGAACGCTATATATACACACACACACCCGGTTAGGTTAATTGAATGCCCGATTAGGTTAATTAAATGCTCCGTTAGGTCAACTGAATGCCAGATTAGATTAATTGAATGCCTGGGTAGGTTAATTGAATGCCCGGTTAGGTTAATTGTACGCCCTTGACGATTGGTTAGGTTAAGTCGTGATATTTTCCTTAAAGCTAAAGAAAATATCACGACTTAACCTAACCAATCGTCAAGGGCGTACAGTTGACCTAACCGGCCATTCAACTAACCTAACCGGGCATTCAACACCCAGGTGTACAACCTCGGGACCTAATCAATATATGTGTGAAGTTTCATGTTTGTAACTGCTTCCATTTTGGACATATGGCTGGAACCACACACACACACACACACGCTCGTCCTTTATACACACACACACACACACACCACACACCACACACACACACACATATATATATATATATATATATATATATATATATATATATATATATATATCTTAATTCCTTTTTTTATTTTTCTGACTTGAACGGTTTTTGTATGCACGTACGCACGCACACATTCAACAACATACAGTCGCATACATATACACAGTGTAAAGGTTGAAATAAAACACAACTACAATGCTCAGTTTATTTAACATACAACTGTATCAAACATAAAATAACAATGCAATCAGTAAAGATGAGTTAAAATATGTATATACAATAGGTGTAAAACCGAAATAATACATACTTGACTTATTTAACACACACACACATATATATATATATATTAGGGTTGGGCATCCGCGATCCCGGAAGTAAAGTAGACAGCTCATTTCCCGGGCGAAAACTGTCATCGATCCCGGGATTTCCCGGTATTCTATTTTCAAGGGAGACTTTTAAACACAGTTTTATTATAAGGTATATTTATTTCACGCACAGGCTTTTCACAATTGGTTTTCGTTCACCTGTTTTTTTAAACTTTGGAAACCGTTTTCGCTTGAGCATGGGGTGAAAGAATATAATTTTCTTCCGACTGAAAAGTGAAACTGAAAATTGATTGGGTAATGACTAATGGGTTAAAATTGGATTGGAGAAGCTTGGTAGCAGAGATGCAACATTGCTCACTACAGAAGGTGTGTTTGCTTTTATTGTAAATGAGTTGAGAGAACAGAAAACTTGTTTTTCTATCACCTTAAAACAATCAATAGAAAAAAAGACTCCCAGAGACATAATAAGAAGCTCGTAGGATTATATAAATATTTAAACAATTCTATAATAGCATTTAATTAAACTTGTCCTAATTTTTCACTGCCTTCTAAATCAACGTTGCTGTTAGAAAATCTAGAAGAGGAAGAACCATTGTTGTCCCAAGGCGATATGATGACTAAGCTGATTGATGCAGCATTGCTTGTATATATTAAGTTAAGGTGTATATATATTCATCTCATAAGTGTAAGGTTAGTGAAAAATTCACTTAATTTAGAGCTAGCATTTTTGGGCTCTTGTGGCATCATTGTTTGGGCACTCTTGTGGCATCATTTTTTGGGGCACTGCGCGTCCTGCCTACTCGTTTGTTGAATGCGGCACTTACAGGGCGTGGTCTTATAGAGAGCTCTCTTGCAATTCAGTTTGGTTGTTTAGATACAAAATTGTTGCATCGTGCAATGGTGCAGGTTGTGTTGCTGTTGCAAGGTTTAGAAAGAAGACCATAAATAGTGCCCCTTTTGTTTTTTATCTTAATTTTATGCAACTGAGGCCTAAGGTAGGCCCACATCGAGTCAGCAACCCTGAGGTAGGACCTAATAGGACCTCCAAGTCTGTAAGTTTTTAGTCTAGCTTAACTTGGGCTGTAGGTTAAACTGGCCCTTCAGAGCTTGGCCGTTAACGGCTCAGCTGGGATTTTGAACCCAATAAATAAATTAAAAAAAATAACATGGTCCTTCGAAACTGGATTCTAGCCCAAGACTGAGTCACTGACTATTTTCTGGCAAAGTTCTGATTGTGCAAATTGTAGCCCAAATTAGGCCTAGACAGGTTGAGCATAATTGAGTTAAGGTCCCAGGGTAGAAAGTTTGGTCGCCCAATTGCGAAACTTGACCAACTCGTCTGTCGTTGTTTTGGGCCTACATTTTTACCGGTTTGGTTAATTTTGGTTTATTATTTGTAGGCGAAGGTTGCAGACTTCAGTGCGGCAGTTACTTGGGTGGAAAATTTGGTATTCCATACTGGTGGTTGGTATATATATATTTGAGTTTGATCAGTTTGGTTAAGTATCAGGTCATCCCATAAGTAATGTCGTTTTTTAGATCGGAATTTGAAGGACAAAAAAAACTCAACTGAAACTTTTTAATCTAGTAATAATAATTATTACTAGATTAAAATGTTTCAGTTGACTAGTATATATTTTCCATCGGAATCAATGACTCTCTGCCAACGTCCTACAAGCTTTTCAATGCCATGTTTATAAAATTCGGGCGGTTATGAGGCAAAAAACGTACAAAGACTGGTGTGCAGGTCATCTAAAGAAGTATACTGTTTCTCAACAAGATAGTTTTGCAGACTCCTGAAGAGATGATAATCTGAAGGCGCAAGGTTTGGAGGATGTGGAACTTTTTCCCACCCAAGCTCCTCAATTTTTTGCAGAAGTGATCCGAGCGGTATGAGGACGTGCGTTGTCGTGGTGGAACACGATTCCTTTCCGATTAACCAAAGATGATCTCTTTTCTTTTAGTGCAGTGTTCAATCGATCCAGTTGTTGACAGTAGACTTGAGCGGTGATTGTTTGGTTGTGTGGTAAAGTTTCAAAGTGTATTACACAACCTTTATCCCACGAAACACTAAGCAACACCTTCCGAGGGTGAAGATTTGGTTTTGGCTGTGGTGTCGCTGGTTCTCCGGCACAAACCCACTGTCGACGACACTTAACATTCTGGTACAGTATCCACTTTTCATCACCAGTCACTAAACGGTGCAAAAACGGATCTTGGCGTTCACGGGAATGAAGAGCTGTGCTAATGTTTACCCGCACACTCAGATTGTCGACCGACAATTCATGTGGCACCCATTTTCCTAACTTAGGCACTTTCCCGAGTTGTTGCAAATGTCGATGGATGGTGGACGGGGATGAATTGAGTTTCTGGGCCAATTCTTCGACAGTTGTTGAACAGTCTTCTTCAAGTGCGGCTGACAGCAGGTCATCATCAAATTCAGCAGGGGGTCCAGAGCGTGCTGCATCTGTCAAACAGCAGTCACCATTCCTAAACTTTTGAAACCATCTTTGACATTTCCTCACATGCAGAATATCGTTGCCATAAACGTCCTGAATGTTTCGCGTTGCTTCAGTAGCACTATTCCCTTTTTTGAACTAGTAAAGCATTATATGCCTGATATGCTCTTCTGATACCGCCATGTTTATGAGGGGTTCACATAAAGCAAAACACACGTCTTCACTGGTCAAGGTCTGTAAAGTATGTAGCGAAACACGATAGATCTCCTCTTAGATATAACCTTCGGAAAATTTATGCTTAAACCGAATAGGACTAGTTTAAACTTAATCTATCGTAAAAAACGACATTACTTATGGGATGACCTGATATTTTAGCAATTCAGCTTATTTGGTATTGAGCCCAATTGTTGTTTGCATTGAAGATGAGTGCAGCTGAATTGAACAAGTTTAGAAAAAGGAGAAGCGCCTACAAAGGTCTAATTACAAAGGTCATTGCCACTATAGATTCTGCCATAGAGCAAGAGGATTTAAGCTTAGTGACTACGCAGCTTTCCACATTGAAGTAAAAAGGTTGTTCTAAGCGAAGTAAATGTTAAAATTGAGGCTCCTATAGAAGAGGATGAAATAGAAAATAACATAATTTACTTTGAAGAGATTATTAATGATATAATTAAAGTATGCCACCAAGCAAAAGAGTTTAGTAGTTCAGTACAGTTAGAGACCAGGTCTAATAATGAAACACAACCCTCAACAAATGGTGTTTGTGAAGTTAAGGTTAACAGATCTGCAGTTCAATTACCGAGGCTTGTACTCAAAGCATTTTCTGGGAGTATTCAGGAATGGCAAGGATGGGCAGACAGTTTTCAATCAGCAGTTCATTCTAGTCAAGTGTTAAGTGCGGTGGAGAAGTTTAATTATTTGCAGTCCCTCTTGGAAGGGGAGGCAGCAAATACAATAGCAGGATTAGCATTAACAGAGGCTAATTATAATGTGGCGTGAGATACATTAAAGAAAGGGTTTGGCAAGCCAGAGATCTTAATTAAAAGCCACCTCCGCGAACTTTTAGCTATACCTCCTGTTAATAATCCCAATAGTGTCAAGGAGTTACGGCAGTTATATGATGAATTTTAAATTAGAACTAGGCAGTGTTGGGCACTAAAGCGTTAATCCGATAACAGTTAATTAACGAAGTCACCTTTTTTAAAGGACTATTAACGGAAGTTAATTTCCATTTATCGTTATCGGACCAGTTAACTTCCGATAACTCGATATTTAGTCTGTTAAAGTCCGTTAACACGTTAACTGCGAGGATTCATTCACGGAAGATCACCGCTCCGCGAATGAATTCAAACCGCCATAACTTCAGTCTGCCAATTCCGTCCTCTG
Organism: Bathynomus jamesi; assembly: GCA_023014485.1. NCBI lineage: Eukaryota > Metazoa > Arthropoda > Malacostraca > Isopoda > Cirolanidae > Bathynomus > Bathynomus jamesi. The sequence goes on from JAJOZX010008630.1 coordinate 142,213, forward strand.
CCGCAGTGGAACGGCTCTTCTCTCTCGGCAAGGACATCCTGAGGCCCAAGAGGTCAAGACTGGCAGTTGGGCCTAACTTTGAGAAGTTGGTCTTTCTGAAGGGCAACCAGCACATTGTGTAAGTCTTTAATAAATGTGCCTAAAATTTAATTTTACCTTTCAGTTCCCGCCATAATAATTCTCTGGTAAATTAAAATTTAGTTAATGGTTAGTGGTTACAAGGGTTTCAAAACATGTAATCAGTACATTTTTTATTAAAAATAAAAAAAAAAAGTTTAGCAAAAAAGTTGCAAAACTTGATAAAAATACAGTTAAATACCTATTTATTGTTGGATTTTGCATAAATAAACATTTTCTATGGGTTTTAAAGCTTTTTTCCTTGATTTTTTTAAATGTTAGTAAAGAAAGAGTTATCGTTAACGGATTATCGTTAACTTTGTAGTAAAATTATCGGATTATCGTTATCGAAGTTAACTTTTTAGTTAACGGTGCCCACCACTGGAACTAGGTCCCTGGACAACTTGGGTGTAGGAATGGAAAGGTATGGTATAATGTTGGTCACTATACTGGAGTCTAAATTGCCTAGCACAATTTTGCTTGAATTAAGTGGGGGACACTCTACAGAATATGTGTACATCCCCCTTCAGCAGATGTTAAGTCTTTTAGGCACAGAATTAGCAAGACGAGAGGGAATTGAGTTTGCACAGTGGGATGTTAAACAAGGGGACAAAGGCAGGCACAGCACCAAAGTTTCTACAAAAAGGAATAGCCCAGGTACAGTGTCAGCTCTACATGCATCCTCTGAGAATAAATTAAAGGGAATCAAGGAATGCCTATTTTGCGAAGGCAATCACAAGTCATATAAATGTGAAGTGGCTGAGGTTTTACTTTTTGAGGAGAGAAAGAACAGGGTAACTAAGTCCACAGCATGTTTTAAATGTTTTTTGAAAGGTCACAGAGCAAGGTTTTGTAAGTTTAAAATTTTGTGTCAAAAATGCCATGGCCGGCATCAACCATTATTGTGTGAAAACACTCCTAGTAGGCCTACCCCAGAAGTAGAGACATCAGTGGCACATGCCACTGCTATGGAAGGGAGTAAAAGTAAAGGAGGATTATTGCAAAGAGCTGCAGCATTATTAATTGGAAATGATGGAGAAGCTACTGTAAAAGTGTTGTTTGATAGTGGTAGCCAGTGTATCTTTATTAAGCCCAGAATTTCCAGAAAATTGAAGTTTAAAGAACTTAAGAGGAAAAATTTAAGAATTTCTGGGTTTGGGGGTTCCGTTCAAAACCGAACCAAAGTTAAGAAGGTAGAAGTTCTGGTTAAGGGGTTGTTACCACAAGGTCCCACTATCAAGGTCGAAGCTGTAGTGATTGAGGAACTTTGTGCTCCAGTCACTACTTGTTTAGATATGGCATGTGTCCATGAATTGTGAGTTAAAGGAATTAATTTGGGCAATAATAAGTTTGAAGGAACAGAAGATATTAGTCTTTTGATTGGGGCTGACTATTACTGGGACTTCATCACTGGTAATATTGTCCGCACATCTTGAGGTCCGGTAGCTATTGAAAGTAAGCTAGGTTGGATGCTGTTTGAAAATCTAGAAGAGGAAGAACCAGTGTTGTCCCAAGGCGATATGATGACTAAGCTGATTGATGCAGCATTGCTTGTATATACTAAGTTAAGGTGTATATATATCCATCTCATAATTGTAAGGTTAGTGAAAAATTCACTTAATTTAGAGCTACCATTTTTGGGCTCTTGTGGCATCATTGTTTGGGCACTCTTGTGGCATCATTTTTTGGGGCGCTGCGCGTCTTTTCTACTCGTTTGTGGAATGCCGTACTTACAGGGTGTGGTCTTATAGAGAGCTCTCTTACAATTCAGTTTGGTTGTTTAGATACAAGATTGTTGCATCTTGCAATAGTGCAGGTTTTGTTGTTGCAACGTTTAGAAAGACCATAAATAGTGTCCCTTTTGTTTTTTATCTTAAATTCATGCAACTGAGGCCTAAGGTAGGCCCACATCGAGTCAGCAACCCTGAGGTAGGACCTAATAGGACCTCCAAGTCCGTAAGTTTTTAATTCTAGCTTAACTTGGGCTGTAGGTTGAACTGGCCCTTCAGAGCTTGGCCGTTCATGGCTCACCTGGGATTTTGAACCCAATAAAAAAAAAAATAATAATAGATGCTACATGGTAGCTACTGCAGTGAAATGGAAGTTAAAGCTCTTTTTGTTAAGATTGGGGAGAACAGCCATGGTTTGGAAAGGCATTTGAAAGCCTTTTGGGAACTTGAATCCAATGGCATAAAGGACAAACAGGAGAAGCATGCAAGTACAGTGAACAGTGATGTTTTAGAGCAAGTTGAAAAAGGGATTGGGTTTAGAGATGGTTGCTATGAAGTTGGCCTCCCTTAAAAGGATTCTTGTAAACCCGGTTCAAACCTTCAGCTAGCTAATAGGAGGTTGGAGACTTCATTGCACAGGCTAAGAAAAAAAAATGAGGATTTGTTAAATGAATGCAATGAGGCCATCCTAAGCTATGTAAAGGAGGGCTATGCTGAAAGGGTGCAAGGTGAGCTGGTGAACCAGGAGGCACATTATCTGCCACACATTGCAGTGGTACGGCGAGACAAAACTACTACCAAACTGAGGGTAGTTTTTGATGGCTCAGCCAAGGACAAAGGTGGTGTGTCCTTGAATGACTGTTTGGATGCTGGGCCAAATTTAAATGCAGATTTATTTTCCTTGTTACTGAGATTCAGGTTTGGTAGAGTAGCATTGACTGCAGATGTGAAGCAAGCCTTTTTGCGGATAAAGTTAAAACCAGAGGACAGAGATGCAGTAAGGTATCTGTGGGTGGATACGAAAGACTTGTTGGAAAATGAACCTAAGGTTCAAGCATATAGAATGAAGTCAGTGTTGTTTGGCCTCAGCTCTAGTCCATTGCTGTTGGCAGCTACTCTGCAGTACCATTTTAAAAAATATTCTGAAGTCTATCCTAACACTATTGAACACATAAGGAAAAAAATTTATGTTGATGATTTGCTGTGTTCCGTGGATAATACAGAAATGACTAAACAGATATTCAGGGAGGTTAGAGCTATAATGAGGGAGGCTGGCATGGAGCTTAGAAAATGGCAGACCAATCATTCTCAGTTAAACAGTTTATGAGTCAGTCCTGTGTAGTACCTGATGCAGCAGAAAGTATTGAGGATTCTGGTATTAAGGAGTTGTGGGCAATAGACACAAAGGTGCTAGGCATTGTTTGGCAGCAAGGAGATGATTTGTTTACCTTCAATGGGAAATCTTTAGTAGAGCTGGCTGAGAATGAGACGAAGTGGACAAAACGTACAGCTCTTAGTTTGGCTTCAAAGGTCTTTGATCCTCTTGGATTCCTGGCTCCATTTGTGATAAAGTAAAAAATTTGGTTTCAGAGCCTCTGGGAAATTGGACTTGGTTGGGACCAAGAGTTATCTGATCATATGGTGGTAAGGTGGAAATATTGGTTCAAAGAATTGGCACATCTTGGAGACATTGAAATCCCAAGATGGTACTTTGGAGAATTGAACAATAGTCCAGACAATTTGGAGCTGCACATCTTTTGTGATGCAAGTCAGGAAGCCTATGCAACTTGTATTTATATAAGAGGCACATTGCAAGAGGAAGTAAGTTGCAGGTTGGTTGCTGCAAAGAGCAGAGTAGCACCTTTGAAAAAGCTTTCTGTTCCAAGGTTGGAATTGATGGATGCAGTTATTGCTACTCGGCTGCAGTTACAGTGCAAAAGTCTTTGGCCCTCTATGAAATTCCAAGCTATTACTGGACAGATTCCACTATAGTTTAGCACTGGTTAAGAAGCCAGGTAAGGAAATGGAAACCATTTGTTGCCAATAGGGTGGAGGAAATTCAAGCACACACAGATCCCAAGCAATAGAAGCATTGTCCAGGCACCCAAAACCCAGCTGATTTACCAACACGAGGAATTTCACTGAAAGATCTTGCACAGTCAAGTTTGTGGTGGAATGGGCCAGAGTGGCTAAAACTTGGAAGTGAAAACTGGCCTTCTAATCAGCCTATTGTCGGAGAATGCCAGGCTGAAGAAGAATGGGTGAGTGAGGTGAGAAAATGCACTGTGAACAGTTGTCAAGTTATACAGCAGGACCCCATATTGAGGCTTGAGGACATTAGCAGTCTGAAAAGGTTGTTAAGAGTGACAGCATGGGTATATATATTTACCAACAATATTAAGGGAGAAACAAGAAGGGAAGGAATTCTGAACAGTAAGGAGATTCAGAAAGCCAGGAAATACTGGGTGGTATATGTGCAGAAGGAAAAATTTGGTGAAGAGAGGGAATTGCTCACCAGCCGTCCATTACAGGTTCTACCAACACATTCTGCTCTCAAGGGTTTGGATGTGTTTTTGGATCAGGATTTATTGAGAGTAGGAGGTAGACTACAGTTTTCTGGGCTTCCAGAGGAGAAAAGACATCCAATTTTGCTACCTTCTGGGGGGCACTTTGTGGACCTTTTGATCCTGGATACTCATCATAAGCTGTTGCATGCTGGAGTTAGAGAAGTGATAATAGAGATCAGACAAGAGTTTTGGATTCCCAAAATTAGACAAGTAGTAAAAAAGGTCGTGCATAAATGTGTGGTTTGCAAGCGTTGGAGTGCAAAGCCTTATTTTGAAAAGGTGGCTCCACTTCCAAGAGAACGGTGTGTCTATACTGCCCCATTTGATGTAGTGGGAGTAGACTTCGCAGGTCCAGTTATGTGTATGAGCAAGGGGAGTCTAAGAAAGGTTATATATGTCTTTCAACACGTGCTACCACCAGAGCAATCCATTTGGAGTTGGTAAGCAACTTAAGTAGTGATGTATTTCTTTTGGCCTTTAAAAGGTTTGTGAACAGAAGGGGTTTCCCAAATAAAATCATATCGGATAATGCAAAAACCTTCAAAAAGGCTGCAAAGGAACTCCAAGAAGTTTGGTCCTTGCTAAAAGAGGAAGGATTCCAATCCTACCTTTCACACCAAGGGATACAGTGGGAGTTTATTGTTGAGAGAGCACCATGATGGGAAGGATTTTGGGAAAGGCTAGTGAGAAGTGTAAAGTGTCCATTAAAGAAACTTTTAGCTAATGCTCATTTGAGCAAAGAAGAATTCTGCACTGTTTTATGTGAAGTAGAAGCAGTGGTGAATAGTAGGCCTATCACTTTTGTTTATAACAGTATGCAGGATGCAGAGCCATTGACACCAAATCATTTTCTTTGTGGTAAACGATTAACATGAAGCCCCAGTGTGCCAGAAGACTTGCAGCCTATTCAGAGCACTCAAGGAGAGTTAACCAGAAGGTTCAGGTACCTTGAAGAGCTACAAGATCAGTTATGGAAGAGGTGGCAGATGGAATACTTGCCAGAACTCAATTATTACCCATCAGGTAAGGTAAATCCAATGCAAATTGTATCAAGGTGGGAGAAGTGGTAATGATTGGGGATGAAAGACGAAGGCAATGCTGGAAGCTTGGCATAATTGAAGAGTTTTTGTTGGCAAAGACAATTTAGTTAGGTCTGCACTGGTAAAGACTTCAGGAGGAAAGTTAAAGAGACCTATACAAAAACTCTATGCTTTAGAAATCAGTAAAAAAAACAGATAGTCAAGATGAAACATTTGAGTTACAGCCTCATGGAGAAGGCTTGGCTAACCTTGCAGAAGGTAATGACAACAATGCCTCTTCGGTGGGGAGTGTTAGAAAATCTAGAAGAGGAAGAACCATTGTTGTCCCAAGGCGATATGATGACTAAGCTGATTGATGCAGCATTGCTTGTATATATATTAAGTTAAGGTGTATATATATCCATCTCATAATTGTAAGTTAGTGAAAAATTCACTTAATTTAGAGCTAGCATTTTTGGGCTCTTGTGGCATCATTGTTTGGGCACTCTTGTGGCATCAATTTTTGGGGCGCTGCGCGTCTTTTCTACTCGTTTGTGGAATGCCGTACTTACAGGGTGTGGTCTTATAGAGAGCTCTCTTGCAATTCAGTTTGGTTGTTTAGATACAAGATTGTTGCATCGTGCAATAGTGCAAGTTGTGTTGTTGTTGCAAGGTTTAGAAAGAAGACCATAAATAGTGCCCCTTTTGTTTTTATCTTAAATTCATGCAACTGAGGTCTAAGGTAGGCCCACATCGAGTCAGCAACCCTGAGGTAGGACCTAATAGGACCTCCAAGTCCGTAAGTTTTTAATTTTAGCTTAACTTGGGCTGTAGGTTGAACTGGCCCTTCAGAGCTTGGCCGTTCACGGTTCAGCTGGGATTTTGAACCAATAAATAAATAAATAACAGTGCTCAAGTGAAGCTTATTGACTTTAAATTTCAGCCTGGAGAAACCTCAGATATTGTGGTGAAATATTTAACTGATATTATTGAAGAGCATGACCTGGGCAGAAAATTAGTTGCTTTCTGTGGTGATAACACTAACTGTAATTTTGGTGGTGCTGCAAGGAAAGGAGTGAATAACATTTTCAGGAAGCTAAATGACTACATTGGTAGAGAACTAATTGGGATTGGTTGTTTTGCACATATTGTACATAATGCTGTTCAGTCTGCCAGTGACTGTCTGCCAATTGATGTGGAAACAGTGGTTGTAAAAATATATTCATATTTCTACATCTATATTGTTCGAGTAGAAGAGCTGAAATTTTTGTGATTTTGTGGACATTGAATATAAACAGTTACTGGGATATAGTAAAACAAGGTGGTTGGCATTAATGCCTGCAGCTGAAAGAATACTCAAGTTGTTTCCTGGTCTAAGATCATACTTTCTGAGCCAAAACAAGTGTCCAGTGATACTGAAAAACTTTTTTGAAAACCCACAATCAGAGATCTGGCTCAACTTTGTGCACTGTCAAGCAGCCACCTTTCACCAAGTGGTTTTAAAGATTGAGGGTGAACTTATATCAGTTGTAAAAGTGATGAGTACAATTTCTCATCTGAAGGATAATTTGCAATCAAAGAAAGATAATGTGTTTGTGCCACTCTCAGTCAGGAGTCTTGTAAACAAACTTGAACAAGATGGGTTGATTGATTCTAATGATTCCTTATCTGTAAAGAAAATATTAGTTGAGTTTTATGACACATGTGTTAAGTACTTGGATCAGTGGTCGGGTCACTTGCCAACGTTGAGTGTATGCAGTGGGCTTTATTGAAACAAGTTCCAAAGTGGTCAGTTGTTGAGAAAACAATGGATTTTGCTGCTGAGAAACAACTATTTGACCCCAAATTTGACACTGAATTATTTGATGAGTTCACGTGTTTTGCAAAGTACATTAGTGATGAGAAAGTAGTAGAGTGGAATGCATCTAAATTATCAACAGACTAGCACTGGGTGGAAGTATTCACTCATTTCAAGGCCAGAGATGTCAATCATCAACGAATGTCAGCATTAGTTCAGTTCATACTCTGTCTGAAGGAACTAATGCTTCTACTGAACGTGCTTTCTCTCAAATGAATAAGACGTGAACATCTGAAAAAGCCAACTGAAAGTCTCAACTCTGAAAGCTTTACTTTTAACTAAAATAAACTTCAATCAAACCTGTATGGAGTGCTACACTATGTTGAAATCAACTCTGGAGTTACTTCAGAAGATTTCAGCTACTGAAAAGTACGGGAATTGAAAAGCAAGTACGATAATATTGTGTATTGGTATGTCATAAATATAAACCATTCTCAGTTGAGTTAATTTTTTTCATAATTATATACTCAAGAGAAAAATACAAGCAGTGAAGTAATAACTATGTTCCATATATATATATATATATATATATATATATATATATATATATATATATAGCGTCGTTCTTTACGTTATTTATACTGCGTGTTCTTTGCAGTTGAATGTATATAATGTTACGGCATGCGGGAGGTGCCCCCTTGGGGCATTGGTTTCTGCGAGTATGTAGAAGAATTACGGCATTTGGAAGAGTGAGGTCCATGGTGTAATGGTATCGCGTCTGACCGGCAATCGGAAGATCCCGGGTTCGATTCCCAGGTGGTTACCTCATTTTTTCATTTGTTTCGTTCTTTCTCTTTCGTCTTGCGCGGAATATCTCCTATACAAGCGTCGTTCTTTACGTTATTTATACTGCGTGTTCTTTGCAGTTGAATGTATATATTATATATATATATATATATATATATGGAACATAGTTATTACTTCACTGCTTGTATTTTTCTCTTGAGTATATAATTATGAAAAAAATTAACTCAACTGAGAATGGTTTATATTTATGACATACAGATGGCGAGGGATAAAGCTCCCGGGGCAGATTGAGTGGTGCAGGAGCTGTTAGACGCGGGTGGAGACGCGACGGTGGAGTGACTCACAAAGCTGTTCCAGAGGGGACTGACTGAGGGAGTCTTCCCTCAGGAGTGGGGTCGGGCGGTTATTGTGCCGATCCACAAGAAAGGAGACGTGACTGTTTGCGGTAATTACCGACCCATAAGTTTGCTCCCGCATGCGTATAAAGCTTTAGCCAGGATTATCCAACGGAAATTTAATAATAGAGAAGAGGAAATACTAACAGAAGAACAGGCCGGCTTTAGAGCTGGCAGAGGAACGATCGACCAGCTCTTCACCTTTAACCAGATCGTGGAAAAGAGGTGGGAGTTAGGAAGGGACGTCTTCTGTGTATTTGTGGATTTCAAACAAGCGTTTGATTCGGTTTGGAGAGAGGCGATGGTGGTGGTGGTGTTGCGGGCTTACGGTTTCGAGGATGATTTGGTATGTTTGATCAGTAGACTGTATGAGTCAACTAGCGCGGTGGTAAGCAAGGGACCAACGGTCACAAAGTTTCCACACGAAATGTGGAGTGATGCAGGGATGCCCGCTCTCCCCTCATCTGTTCAATCTGTATCTGGCCCTGGACGGACGGTTGTGAGGATGGTATATTGGTAGGTGGAGAGCGTATCACCAATCTGAGATACACCGACGACATTGTGTTGATGGCAGATTCCGTCAATCAACTACAGGGAATGGTGAGAAGATTGGAGAGAGTATGTGCAAAGTATAAACTTGTCATCAATGCAAATAAAACAAAGATAATGAAGATTGGCAGGAGAAGGGAAGATATTCGTATAGAGCTGACCATAGGAGAGATTGAGCAGGTGACTTGCTTTAAATATCTGGGTGTATATTATACTGAGGATGCCGGCTCGTATAATATGATAAGAAATAGAATCGGACTGGGACATGTCGCATTCAGGAAACTGACAAAAGTATGGAGGGACCAATCTATCTCGCACAAATTGAAGCTTCAACTCATGAATAGCGTAGTAATACCTACTGTATTATATGGAGCGGAGTGTTGGGTGATGAAACGGAAAGAAGAACGTAAATTGCTGGCACTTGAAATGTACTGCCTTAGGAGGATACCAAATGTAAGGTGGGAACAGAGGATAAGTAATGAAAGAGTGCGGGAGATATCAGAACATCGTGGAGAGAGTGAATGACATACAGATGAGATGGTATGGTCATGTCGAAAGAATGAATGCTGGAAGATGGCCGAGGACCGTACTATACGGACGAATGCATGGTAACAGACCAAGGGGAAGACCTAGAACAACATGGTGGCGAAGCTTGAGGAACTCGAATGCACGACTCCCAGTGAGAGAGATGACGAATTTGGCAAGAGATCGGGCTGCGTGGCGGAGATACTGGCGCACCGTTATGAAGGACCCCACCTGACAACGGTCAGAAGGGACTTAAGTAAGTAAGTAATTGAAAGTCAGTGTAATTCAAAATTTGAGAAAAATTGTAAACAAAATAATAAAAAAAAATGTAAACAAAATTTCACTCGAATGTACGTGAATGTACATTAATATTATGACTGGCACATGAAATAAAATGATTCTATACTAACTATAATTGTGAAAATAACTCGGTTTCAATAAAAAGAAATGTATCACTGGTATATGGAATGTTCATTGTGTTTTTTTGTTAATTCTGGCTTGATACTAATTATTAACTGTTAATAATACTAACTTCTCAAAAATTTGAAAAAAAGGATCTGTACTTAACAAGATTCCTACGGCGAAATCCTTGGAGACGTGTCTTGAAGACGTGTCTTGCTGGCCACTTGTTCCTGGACGAAGAATGGGCGTGGAGAACTTGGAGTCGTGACACGCCGGTCGACTGAATGTTGGTTCTAGTTCCAGAGTCTGGAAAACGGGAAGAATCCTGGATGCAGATGTCGCCAGTTGTTAACCCCTCCGTCTTTGGCCTTGGTCGGTTCGAAGTTGACGGGGGTTCTGGTTAGGTGGCAGCAACGGATTTGTTACTCTGGTACCGTATAGGAAATCGCAGAAGTTTCTCTTATACTAATCTCCGATTTCTTCTTGTGGTGGATCGGAGGATTCTGTGAGGCTTACTAAATTCTCGGAAGGTTCCCCGATTCTTCTTATAGTGTATCGGGAAATTATTTTTCTCTATTTAAGACTAAGTTCTCTGGAGATTCCCCGATTTTTCTTATAACGTATCGGGAAATTATTTTTTCTCTATTTAAGACTAAGTTCTCTGAAGAGACCAAGGTTCGAAGGAGAAGATAAAGACTTTTTCTTACGGTAATTTACTGCTTAAATGTTACAGGTAATGCTCAGCCTCTAAGTTAGATCACTCTAGTCAGAATAATCATTGGAGAAATTTTATAGGCTTTTATATTGAATTTTTTTACTGACCTCATTATTATTTAATGCTGATCTGTTTTTGTTTTTTATTCTCAATAGGCTGATTTACTTCGTAAAACATTTAAAGACAAAACAAGTATTTTTGCTGTATCAATGTCTAGACTGCTAAGCAAGAGGAAGCCATATTTTTATTTTAAACCGCAATCTGATGTTATTATGATCTGCCGAGTTAACTAAAAATGGAAATTGAAATATGCCTTCCCATCACGAATTACAAACAAACACGCACATGAGCAAAAATGAAAGGCTTAAGATTAAAAATTAAACGTTAAGCAGGACATGCCTTCATCTTTTACAACGAAGAGAGAATGTATGTAGGAAATGAACAAGATTACATTATTAAGCTAAGTCTACAAAAATGATCAAGTAATTTACAAACAAATAATTAATTCACCAATTATAAAATAGAAAGTAAATAAAAAATGTATCCAAACTCGTGTCAGCGTTGTACGATTTTGGACTTGATTTGTCAAAATGAATGTATGAATAAGAATATAAGGTTTATATAAATATACGAAGTATACGAATGAACATAAGAATTATATGAATCAATATAAGAATTGTATGGATGTAGGAATTATTCATTGTTCATTTTTATACACACATACATATATATATATATATATATATATATATATATATATATATATATATATATATATATATATATATATATATATATTTGTGTGTGTGTGTGTGTGTGTACATGCATCAAACATAAAGTGGATATACAGTCTTTAAGATCAGTTTCTACCAAGCCTACATAAAATAGTAAACTCGCACGTAATCGTATCCACATTTACATTACCTTGTACTACACAATAACTGTGATTTAACATTAATTCTCCATTTAAAGTATGCGGGAGTCTATATTCAATATAAAGGCCTTTTAGCTCGTTTAACACTATTTTTGTACCTACTTTACAATTGGGAGTAAAACTGTCACGCTTTTTACACATAGATAGGACATAGTCAAAAGCACGCTCAAAGATGTCGTCGCTTACTTCAAGATCATCATTAAATTCAAATTTATAAACAGCCTTTTCCGAGCGCGCACTTAATCTTTCCTCGCCGACCTTTTCAGCTGTAAACTCTTCACATCTCATACTGGCAACTGAAGTATCCTTCTAAGTCGTGCCGAAAACTGCGTCTTACAGTATATAAAGATATAATTCTTTGGGGGTGAACAGTGAAGGCGAGATCAGGTTTGTACCGCTCTAGTCCTTTGTACCAAAGTTCATGATATTTCAAGGCGTCTGCACCTTCTAAATACGTCTTCAGTTCCAAACCGTTCGCCTTGTTCTTCCCGACCGTGTCAAAATAACGCATATCGGCAGCACGGGCGTCTGATGTAGGTTTTAGTTTACGGAAACCGACGACTTCAAACAATCTGTCGAGAATGAAACGGTTTCGTTTGGGGATAAGGGCGTTATTTTCAGTAGTATTCTTCCACATCAGTCGTACATCAACGCATGGTTGGTTTGTATCACGGTTTATGCACAGTATGCAAATAATGGCGTATGAGGGGGCATCACTAATCTGTTCTCTTTTCACACTCGCTCCTACAGGTATTTAATACCACTCTTCAACCCACTTCTCAACCACCACGAAGATTCTGTTCATCTCTTCAACACTTACAGTAAATAAATAACATTTCGTTTACCAGAACTTGATTGTCTACATTTCGTTTCAAGTACTTAGTTAATAGCACCGATATTACGCCTGAATACACTCATAGACTTCAACACGAACACGTCGTATACTGCAGTGAGGATACTGCTTAAAGGAAGCTCCATCTTTTAATAGTTTTCTATTGATTCTGTGAGGAGAGCACGTCCTGTCGGGTCAATCTCCTAGACGGTTGTGAGACGAGCGGCACGCGGTTTGAATCAGTTGGTGAGTCGTGCGGGGTGGAACACGTATTTCGTCTGTTGCTACGCGCCGACGAATTCGTGTACGGTAATGCTCCAACATGAAAACATCGACACACCTAAGTCGTATAAATAAGTGATTAAAACTGGGCCCCATTATACCTGGTAAGTGCTTCGAGAAGTTTTCCATCTGCGATACATGAAGCAATATAGGCTTTAAAGTTTTATCATTCCCGTTGCCGGGGATGCGTACCAAGGTCTTTTTATTATGTTCAGGAATAATCGGATTCACCATATTTCTTTCACTAGTATGTACACATAAAACAGTAAATGAAGATAAAAACTTATTGACACTGTGCGGGGGGGGGGGGGTGTCCTATTCGAGAAAAATGCATGCGCATACTGTTCTACTTTGGGGGATAAGCAATGTTCGTCGCCAAAATCTATTAAAAACTCGCATAAACCTTTAACTATAATTTTGCTGGCCACCTCGTCATGGCATGCATGGATATAGTGGTAAAAATATTTTAAACTATCCATCATCGCAAGATTCACATTTAGTGACACATGCGTGTACTCGGTGAAGTGTAATATGGCGTAATAGGTCTTGTCGTGCCATTTCGTCAACGAGCTTCACTATCTTTAGTCTCTGCTTCGCTTCAGTGAGCGTAGGCTCCTCCACACCACATTGGACATACTCTTTTACACACTTCAAGCACACAACATATTCCATCACGTCTTTAGCATTACAGAAACTTGTAATGCTCTCATCAGAAAATCCATAAAGTATGTATATATATATATATATATATATATATATATATATATATATATATATATATATATATATATATACATACAACTATTCAGTGCCCATGGTATCCAAGGGGAACAGTATCGTAGGTGTCCGGCATCTGGTACCATTTCCTGTATGTGTTACGACACTTTCACACCCAACTTCTGTGTGAGTCCCTACAACCAAGTGCGGCGGTTGATTACCCACATTTTCATCATCTTCCAAGCTCACTAGTTCTTTGAGCAAATTAAAGTTAACGATCTGGCGGTTTGCATGATTCAGAATGATGCCTTTAGCCTTCACGGTGTATTTGTGTTTATCCCCGATCCTTACACGCACCCCGTAAGTTTTTGGTCCTGTTGAAACAAAAGAATCGGCGTTTGCGTTGTCTCTATACTCGTCCTTGATCTCGTCAGTCAGATCTCCGAGGAATTCGCCAATAGCAGGCATATACTTGCCTTCTTTTGCCGTGAATATCACACTGTCTGTATCTTCGTACAGAACTCGCCATCCAAGAGAATGCAGCAGATGCCATAGCTTAATGCGTGCGTAAGCTGTTGTGAAGCTGGCTACAGGGATGTTTGTAACACGCGATGTATCCGTAGACATCTGTTCTATTGTACCTTATTATGCAAGTGTTGCCCACATCCACGATTCCCATGGCTTTTTTATCATTGACGTTGGCGTAGTCCCACACCTCGTCGTAACTAGTGGCTAGATGAATGTTTCCCTTATCGGTATTCTGTGCGAATTTTCCCCAAAGACTATAACGTGCTAATTTTGCACTAAAGCGCTTGGTAGGGTTTCATACAATCTGTCTCCGATCAAGCTGATACCTTCACGATCACGATAACGTTGTATACTGTATACTCCGATTTTTCATTTTCACACTCGACGCCTCGCGGGTATCCTGAAGCCTCAACTTTGTCCTTCAAAAAAGTATTTATATATGGGGTGAAGAGATTGGGGAGTTTGTGGAACCTCATTACCTCCTAAATCTTCAATATTCTGTAACAGTGACGGACGGCTAGATCCAATTCGGGGCTGGTGAAGACGCCACAAATCTTGCTCCGGTTATCTGTGTGATTACAAACCCCGGTTTTCTCCTGTGTGCACTTCACGCACAGGGGGAACATAAATGTGTAGTCTATGACAACGGGTAAGATAGGCATACATAAATCGGTCGGAGGAAGTACATCAACAAAGAAGAGGCCAAAATAGTTCTCGTTCAAGTTAGCAGAGAAGTCTTCAATGGTTTTTCAGGAGCGCCTACAGGGTACGGATTGTGCTTCATTATGTAGGGGTATAAAAAACAGAAATCAAAGTAGTGAAGTTTCACACCCTCCGTAAGCGGGAAGTGTAGCTTGAAGGGGTTTGTGCGACCTCCAAACAAACTATCCCCACATCTGAGAGGTCCCACCACCATTGAATGACGGATGGTGGCTATTTCTTCACGGTAGCGCTCATCGGTATCCACCCACGCATCATATTCATGCTCCCATAGCACCTTGTGAGTGAAGCGGGAACTTATAAGCTGATCACGGGTACAGGTTCATGCAAAGCTATTAGCGGGAGATCTGCCGTGTATATCTCCTGTAACGGCACATTCAAGACGCGGACACATGCTACCAACATCCGTTAAACGAGTACACTGTCTTCTCACCAGTGTGTGGGTCCTCACTTATTCCATCGACCCAAAAAATGCGACCATTGATCTTAACCATCTCTCCCGTACTTCGGGCACGCTTTATGTATACACTAGAGATGGAACCCGGTTTTAAAAAACCGGTTTTAACCGGTGATCAAAATTTTTAATCATCACCGAAACCGACGATAAGAACCCGGTTTTCACATTTTTGCGCAAGTCTCCAATCACTTTGGTCCATTTTCCATGAAACAAACGTTTCCAAACGTTTAAAAACATAGTAATTACGTTTTGCATCGTTTCGTATCGGTTTTTGTTTGTTTATAAGTGTAAATAATTGATGCTTCAGTCTTGAATGTTATGTGGATGATTGCACATTGATCAGTTAAGATTCTAAGATTTAATACTCCATCATGTCAAAGAAATCAAATGCTTGGTATCATTTCACTCGTAAAATAAAGAAGAAGCAGAGCGTATGACATGTTACAAAGTTTCAAAGTGTTGTGGAGGTTTTACTTCAAGTTCATCATCTCACATGAAAAATATTCATGGCATAAACATCGACCAGATTAATCAGCCATTGAAGAAACAAAGAACAGTGGAAGAGTTTGTGCAAAAAAAAGTCCATAGAAGAGGAAATTTCGAAACTTGCGTGTGTAGATGGACTGAGTTTCCGATCAATTGCTAAAAGTGAATTCATTCAAGAAAGCCTAAGAAAGATAAAATACGACAAGCCTCATCCAACTTCCCATAATGGTGTCAGAAAAATGGTGCTTAGTTTTTATGAAAAAAAGAAACATGAATTGGTCAACTACTTCAAGAATCAGGTGAGACAAGGAATCCGCTATTCATTAACTATGGATGAGTATACATCTTTGCAAAACCAAAGATATATTAATATTAATGTTCATGATGAAAATCAACATTGGTCTCTTGGTCTCATGAAAATAAATGGTTCTCTCGATAGCACCAAAACTATTGCAATCGTTAGGAAAAGATTGGAAGACTTTGGCTTGGACCTAGATAAGCATTTCGTGGGTTGCACCACCGACGGTGCCTCAGTAATGGTCAAATTTGGAAGAGAAATAGTACCTGATCACCAGCAATGCATTGCACATGCTATACATCTCGCGGTTCAGTTGAAGGGGAAAGTGACCCTACCCCTGCAGATGAAGCCATCGAAGAAGAGGAACACTCTGCACATGAGTTAAGCGAAGATGAGTGTGAAATTTTATGCACTGATACAATTTTTGAGTCCGACATAGATGATGTAATTGTTCTTCCAAAACTTCGAGAAGGTTACTTAAAAGTAATAAATAAGGTGAGAAAAATCTGCCGCATATTTCGAAAGTCTTTGAAAAATGAGAGATTGCAGGATTTTGTCAAAGATGAATGTAATGGAAAGGAAATGAAGCTTATCCTTGGCTGTAGAACGAGGTGGAAATCTTTTGACCATGATAGAAAGATTTTTGAAACTCAAAAATTGCATTCTAAAGGCCCTCAGAGTGATACGCTCAACAGAGACGATTTCAGATGAAGAATGGAATGCTCTAAAGAGGCTCTTTGACAAGCTTCGTCCACTGGAAGTTGTTTTGAAGGGATTCTGTTCCGAAGATGCAAATTTGCTCAAAGCTGAATCTTCCATGAAGTTCATTTTGGATAAATTTGAAAGCAAAAACAATCCTTTAGCTTTTGAGCTACGTCAGTGTCTTATTGATCGCTACTCATCGAAAAGACAAAAAGAAGCTGTCGCCTTGCTGAGTTTTCTTCACAATCCCGAGGTCTTGAAAATTGAATCATCAGCACCGTTCCTCTTTCCTTCAAGACAAGCACTTAAGAAGTATGCGGATCATACATTTAAGAGGCTTTTTCCAGAAGCTTGCCAGATTTCAGAAACAGACGACCAAGTCCAATCAATTACTTCGAAACTCGAAGATTCACAATGCAGCTCAGGTCGTGAAGTAAATGATGACGATCAACTTATGAACGAGTACATGTGTGAGATGAACAAACTGAAAATGAAACTCAAGAAAGATTCTTCTGAGACCTTTGACGTAAACAATGAATTCAAATATTTTGAAGCTACTTTGAATAGAAGCGAAAATTTGGATCGAATGTACGAGGCGTTGCTGACAATACAGTAAAAGCCACCAGCGTAGAGTCCGAGAGAGTGTTTTCAGCTGCTGGTTTATTCGTCACAATGATTCGATCAAGCATGTCAGATCAGACACTTAATGCTCTGTTTTCTCAAGTGTTATTTCAAAAATCAAGTTCGATAATAAACTTTTTAATTCAAGTGTTACACATACTTGATTGAATCAATGAAAACCTTATTTCTGTTTAATATTTTGATCATTTACCTCCCTGAAAAGCATACAGAATCCCATCGGTGAAAACCGGTAAAAACCGGATTTAAGAATATAGCAACAGTGAAAACCGGTTTTACACTTTTCGGTTATTTTCCATCCCTAGTCCACCCGTCTGCTGTTGTAGGCGTGTGAGCCAGTAAATAGCCTTATACCCGTAACTACGCGGGACGTTACGCGGAATGACAGCTAGTGTGTCTTTTGGCATAAAATTATTTTTGAACACGGTGAAACACAATGACGCAATCGTGGTTGCAGCTTGTAGCGGGTCACAACTAAACCGGGCTATGTACATTGTTCTGAAGGCCTGGAAACATACTCTAAGCATACTCGTTCAAACAATAACGCTTACATTCATTTGCTGTATTGTAAGGATTGGTGTCGTTAAAACTATTGTAGTACCTATCAAAGTCTTCCTGCTCACACGCATTCATACTGTCATAGTTAAAGTAGTGTTTAGGGGGCGGGAGTCCTACGTAATATAAAGTGTCTTCATTAAGGAAAGTTTAAGGTAAATATTCTTTCGAAACTTCAGCGTCCATCCCCATAACCTTGGGTAGATTAGTTAATTTACAGGGGTAAATAATAATGTATCCTTAAACTGCACATTATTTCTTATTTGCATTTGACTAAGTTTGTTCCCTCTTTTTAAGGGTCTCCCGTGAATATCTCTGATAACTCGTGTTCAAGTAGTTCCTTATAAAGAAACAAAGAAGCTGAGTATCAAATTTTGCCCCGTTATGCGCAAGAATATACACAGTAATTTTTTTGAACTGATTCGATAACTTAACAATATAGTCCACAAAGAGTTTCACGGGTCTCTTGCAAACGTCTTAAATATGTCTGTTCGTTTACCACAATTGGGGCAATCATTACACTCAACGTTCGTGCATTCGTCACAAATGGTCTGACTTCCGAGCAGGGGCGTACACAGTATTTCTTAAAGTGTGTGTGTGTGTGTGTGTGTCAGTTCAAAATTAATGATGATTGATTTGGAATCAAAATGAATTGCATATATATATATATATATATATATATACTGTAAACGTTCCTAAGCCAGCCAAAATTGATTTTGAGTTTTGAGTTAATAATATGTCCTGGTAACCACGAAATAACTGAAATTCCATATGACATCAAGTTTTTTTTTTGTGGTGAATGTTGCAAAGTTTTCGATTTTTTAAAATTTCTTTTTCAAATATCTTTAATGAGAGTAGTAATAATTTTTACAATGGGGAGCCCATGCCCCCTATGCCCCCCCTTATGGACGCCACTGCTTACGAGCAAGTGTGGTATAACCTCTTTTGTATCGAGGTCCGTATCGGTCTCTATGTTGTAGTATACAGTTATACACTGTTTATTTTTTGGTTTGTCTCCTTTCATATAATATACATGCTTTACACCATCTGCTTTATATATTTCGTGACAGGTAGTACAGTGAATTTCATCGCACTACAGTATGCTCGAATTTTCCCCAGCTATCCATCATATGAAGCATGCCACACTCGCAAATTCTCATTTTCTTGCACGTCCCATTTGATTTATGGAAATCAAAGCAGGTATTATTGAAAAACGTGCGTCTACATACATTACAGTCCCTGTTCTCAGCTTAAACTAACCGACTATCGCATTTGGGGCTTTTACAGTGTTCGCAAATATGTTGCAATCCTTACAATGTTTCACTATATCATTCGTAAACTCTAGACATCCCTTACACAGATCATGATGTCTGCCATATTTACGACTTTTATCATAACTCGTCTCGTCCGCTCAACAATTTTCAGCTCTTCAGGCCACATATCACAGTCAAATTCAAGTCTGCAATCTTGGCTAGTTTACGTGCACACTGTGCAATCGTTGGCATCCAAATTTTATCAGCAGCCATGTTTAGCACAGTAAACATATGGGCTAAGATTACCTTTATAAAGTCACAACCGCGATCGAGATTAGTGTGCCGATCGAGATTAGTGTGCCTTTTGTATATTTGGTAGCTGTTAAAGTTAAGTGTATAAGGCGTGGCAGTATGCCCCGCAACACGGAAAACGTGGTCTGTATCGATCGTGAAGTTATCCAAGTTAAATTCTCTACTGCTTTGGGTGGCTTGCATTATACGCTCCAAAATATATTCATTACACTGAAAAACAAATTTCAAATTTTTGTCTATTGAATTAGATTTGACAGTTAGTTCTAGGTAATTTGGGTGCGCTGAGCACGAATTTTTACTCGGTTTTGCTCTATCAGGTCCTGATTTTGCTCAACACCCCTCCTCTTTCGTCGTATTCATAAAAAGGTTTTTTTCTCAATACTCGCTAAGTCTTTTTGCAGTTACACATTATGCAACTAGGTTTTTATCTAGGTATTTGTACCTATTGTTATGGTATTGTTGTATTATGTATATTTTTATGTGTAACACCCTAAAAATATTTTTAATTTTGTCATTTTTAACCCATTTTAATATTAGTAAATTAAGCTAAAAATATCATAGAATTCTAAAATTTTCTCGAGCGTTCCTGTTCTCTGTAGAGTATTCTAGAGGGACAACTAAAATATATAAAAGCGACTCGTTTCCAGAGTTAATCAGTCAATTCAATCAGTCAGTCAGTCAGTCAGTCAGTCAGTCAGTTGAGTTAGTTAATTAAGTTTGGGCATTAACATAATTTTGAATTGGCATATGATTTAGTGAGTAATTTTGTCATCGTGATTTAATATAGTTGATTTAATTAGACGTAATTTATATTGTACCTACTCATCCGTGTTTCTAGTTTAATTTCATAGATTGTAAGTACCTATTTCATAATAAGTACCTATTTAAACTAATTTTTGTGTTTATATTTCAGATTTTCTTAAATTTATATGAATTAAGGGCTTTAAATACCTTTACAAATTGGCAGAACAATCAAGCAATATGTCATCAAGCACTAGAAAGTTCAATGCAAAAAACACCTGATTCCTTCTGTTATATATGTGGAAATTTTACACTTCCACATCAACGAGCAAATATAACTGACTTCGTAAAAAGAGCTTACTTCGCTTATTTTGGCATAAAACTGGGGGACCAGATAAATCGTGGGCTCCACATAAAGCCTGCACTATATGCATTGAAAGACTGCGACATTGGACGAAGGGTTCGGATTAAAAAATACCTTTTGGAGTTCCGATGGTAAGTTTATGATTTCATAAAACTACATAATTTAATCACTAGTATACTGTAACTTACCTAAATGTAATTGTAACTTAGGTACATAAACAAAAATTTACAGAAAATGTTTATAAGAATCTCAAATATTGCATAAGGTTGAAACACAGAAATGTTAAATGTTTGGGTGATAACTTTTGATAAAATTCATAAAAATAAGTCTCGTCGCTTTTGTTAACGCTTTACAATTTTTTTTCCATATCAGGTGTGGCGAGAGCCTACTAACCACGAGACCGATTGCTACCTTTGCTTTGTCAAGACTTCGGGCTTCACTAAGAAAAATAAACATTGTATCGAGTACCCAAATTTCGACACCGCGATACGACCTGTGCTACATTCAAATGAGATCCCCATTCCAAAATTTAAGGGTCTGCCAACTCAAGAATTAGTTGATGTTCCTGAAAATATTGTTATGCACTTTGAGGAGTCAGACACCGATTTTGACCCCAGCGTATTTGAAAGTCAAAACGATCCGCAAAAGTTTAACCAGGCCGAGTTGAATGATCTTGTAAGGGATCTAAATTTGCCAAAAAAGGCTGCGGAAATTTTAGCTTCAAGACTTAAAGAGAAAAACTTGCTTACTTCAAACATACATTTCATTTTACAGAAAAAGAGAAGAAGAACTTGTTAAATATTTTAGAACAGAGGATAGTTTAGTATAGGGTGGGGCACGGGAACCAAGTGTTTTTGGAATAATCAGGAAAATGATATTTATTTTTGTAAAGAAAATATATTGGTAGAACAACATTCGTAAGAACATAGCATTTCATGTCATAATAATCATGTACCGAAAATTATATCTGGCATATGATGTCCTTGGCCGTCGACGCATTGTTGAAGGCGTTTACGAAAATTGGCCTCCACTCTTCCCAGCAGGTCTCTGTTGATTTGGATGATTTGTTGACGGATCGCTTCTTCAATGCATCTAATGTACGGGGCTTGTCCTCGTAGACACGTGACTTGAGGTACCCCCATAGAAAGAAGTCACATGTGGACAAGTCAGGGGACCGAGGGGGCCATGCAATGTCACCAAATCTCGAAATGAGATGGTTGGGAAACAGGGGGCGAAGAACAGCCATTGACGCTCTGGCGGTGTGTGGCGTGGCCCCATCTTGCTGAAACCACAAATGTCGACGAGCAATACGCCTTCTTCGTAACTCAGGGATAAAAAAGGTGTTCACCATCTCAATGTAACGCCCAGATGTTATGGTAACGGTAACCCCATTTTGTTCGAAGAAATAGGGACCGATGACGCCAAACTTTCCCACCGCGCACCAAACTGTAACCTTAGGGCTATGCAGCGGTTTTTCATGGAGTTGTCGCGGATTTTCAGCAGCCCAATACCGACAGTTTTGATTGTTGACGGCCCCATTAAGGTGGAAATGGGCTTCATCACTCATTACCACCATCATGTTTTCATTCTGCTCATAAAGTGCAAGCATTTCCTGTGCAAAATTCAGTCGTTGGGGGCAATCGTTTACATTCAATTCCTGCACCATCGCTAACTTGTATGGGTGAAAATGTAATTCTTCATGCAAAATCCGTCTAACAGTACGATTGCTGATTCCGAGTGCAGCTGAATGTCTCCGAGCAGAGCGGCCTGGGCTTTGCAACATCGCTTGTCTGACCCTTTCAACGTTCTCTGGAGTACGCACAGTGCGTTGCGGCCCCTTCGGTTTTGTTTTCATTATTGAGCCTCCTGTTCGAAGATTGTTAACCCAACGTAAGATTGTGTCACGAGCGGGAACAGAGTCATTTCGATGAATGTTGAATCTGCAGCGAAACGCACGCTGAACTGCTGTCACTGACTCGCCACTCCTAACAAAATGATCATACGCGAACATGCGGTGTTCTAACGTCCACTGCTCCATGATGGCACCTGAAAGATAAAGGTGAGTGTTAGTTAAAGTTAAATGCTATGAACCCAGGAATGGAATGCTACCTACCGCACGCCCCTCCCATTCCTAATGGCCGATTACTAGCTATTCAAAAAACACTTGATTCCCGTGCCCCACCCTGTATATTGCTGCGACATAATTGGTTTGTTAAAGAAGATGGGGGTTGAGTCTTACGATGCAAATGATTGGCGCTTGTTTTTAGACAGTTCGAAAAGAAGTCTTAAGTGTGTGTTGTTGCATAATGGCAATCTATACGGCTCGATACCGATTGGACACTCAACAAAATTAAAAGAAAAGTATGAACATATAGAAAAGGTTTTAAATCTTATCAAATATAGGGAGCACGAGTGGATCATATGTGTTGACTTAAAAATGGTTAATTTTCTGCTAGGACAACAAGGAGGGTATACTAAATATCCCTGCTTCCTTTGCTTATGGGACAGCAGAGCCAAGGAAGAACATTATTTCAAACAAATCTGGCCAGCACGAACATCACTTACTGTCGGAGAAAAAACGTAATTAATCCACCTTTAGTGAGCAGAGATAAAATCATATTTCCTCCTCTGCATATAAAACTAGGCCTCATTAAACAATATGTAAAAGCTTTAGATACGAACGGCGAGTGTTTCAAATACATAACTTCAAAATTTCCAAGTTTAAGTTATGAAAAAATCAAGGCGGGAATTTTCGACGGTCCACAAATAAGAACAATGATTAAAGACAGCAATTTTCCTAATGTCATGAATGAACGCGAAAAAAATGGCTGGTTCTCATTCGTGGACTTGATAGAAAACTTTTTAGGCAATTATAGGGCAGATAACTACGAAGAAATCGTAAAAAAACTTTTAAGGGACTACAAAGAGTTAGGTTGCAATATGAGCATAAAAATGCATTTTTTGAATAGCCATCTTGACCAATTTCCAAGTAATTTAGGTGATGTAAGTGACGAACAAGGGGAGAGATTCCACCAAGATATCAAAATTATGGAGGAACGGTACCAAGGCCGCTGGGATTCCCACATGATGGCTGATTACTGCTGGTGCTTGAAAAGAGACCTGCCATCAACAAGCAAATACGCTAGAAAGTCTTACAAAAGAAATTTTTTGCCACAGTGAAAGCTTCATATCTGTTTGTTTTTTTATTTTAAGTCATTTCTATCGTTATAATGTAATTTTACTGTAGTTTGAACTGCTTGTATTCATGAAACTTGAAAAAAAAATTTAACACATGACTTAATTTTTTAGTCCTAATTTGAAAAATCTGGAAAATGGCACATAGGCTGTCGACAAGAATCAGGACCTGATAGAGCCAAACCGAGTTGAAATTCGTATTCAGCGCACCCAAATTACCTAGAATCAAGTGTCAGATATCATTCAATAAAATACGTGTTGCCCAGTGTTATCTTCAGCAGCCAGACGTCTGTATGCTATTACTATTCAAAAAATCGTCTCTCTCACCATTATCTGACCCGAACGCGAGAGCCAGCCTTGTCCTAGACTCGCGCCCCGCCCCCACTACTCTGAAGGGCAAACTCCACAATACGCTCAACTACGCTGCGCAGACCATGTTCAACACCGTTGTTATTCGCGGTTCGCGGAATGACCGTGACATTATAACGATTTCTCAGGGCAAGGGTGGGGGCAACGCTGTGCACCAACTCGAATAATACCCCCACCGTCTACAGGTTGAAATATTGCTGATAAGGTGGAGGGTACAGCGGGAGGGGCTATTGAACGGGGATAAGCGGGGGCAGTTTTATTTGGAGAAGGAGCTACTGCAAGGGCTGTAGCGTAAGAGGTGGAGGGCTGAGGCTCTGCATCATTTTCAGAACTTACTGGTGCCCTAACACTCGGTACGTTCGTGGAGAATTTTACACGCTTACGTACCATGTCCGACGCAGAGGACGTTTCTACTCCGCGTCTTTCGTCCTCGTGTCTCCGTTTTATAGGATTGGACGGCATTGGGTATTTAGTCGGTGTTGATGGGATGTGGGGTTTCGGAACGGTAGTGGGTACAGGGCTAGAGGTTGGCACGCTATTGCCGTGAGCACAGTCTGCTGCCTCAATAATCACAACCTCGTCGTCATCATTATCATCCACGACACATGGCTGTTGAGATCCGGCGGTGCCATCATTTACGGTTCTGAAGAAAATAAGGTTAACAAATATAAGGAGTTGATCTCAAATTTTTTCTTATATTTGCTAAAGATAGCGTTTAAGAGTGTGCTGCGTTAGAGACGGAATCCGTAGAAAAATTCAGGTTCACGAGTCCTTCTACATGCATTGTATCTGGCCGTACAGGACGTAGTAAAACCGTGTTTATGCTTAAAATCATTAAAGGTAAGGACGAACTGTTCTCAAGTTCTGTACATAAAGTTATATGGTGTTATTCGACATACCAATCTGTATTCAACGAATACGAAGATATTATTTTGTTTCGCAAAGGTTTTAGTAGTATGGGTGCAAAATGGGAGTGCAATTGCAATGGTGCAAATGTTGAGCAATAGCGCAAAGGGGGAGGCGGGTGTTGCAAGGGGTATGCAATAAAGGGGGAGGGGGTTGTTGAAAAGGGGAAGGGGATGTTGAAAGAGGGGAGGGGGTTATGAAACAAAGTGGGAGGGGTTATCTCCCAAGCTGCAATGAAGGGGCGGGAGCTTTGGGGGAGAAGGAAGGATGACCTCCCTCTAAAGGGGTAACCTTAATCTAAGAGAGAGAGAGAGAAAGGAGGAGGAGGGTCTTTTGGGGAGAAGTTGGGATGTCCTCACCCCCAAAGGGAAACCCTAACCTAAGCCTTAACCTAAGGAGGAGAGAGAGAGAGAGATATTCGCCTGGCCCCAGCCAGACGCATAATGCGGGTCCAGGGGATCCGCAGCTGTTATATAGGGGGTCTGGAGTTGCCAGATACCACACTCCGAATTTTAGAATCTTTGTACATCTATAGAAACAAACCCTCCATTAACAACAATGGAGGGTTTCTAAAATTTGGAGTTCTGTAAGGTTATTGGATCCAATAACCTTACAGAACTCCGAATTTTAGAATCTTTGTACATCTATAGAAACAAACCCTCCATTAACAACAATAGTTCATCTTACAAATTACAGCTCTTCTAACTAACCAACCAACGTACTTTCATAGATATATATCGTACCTTCCAATTAACTGACCATACAGTTTTCTTTGTTCTGCCGAATATGGAGGTTGACGTAAACATTGTGTATTTACCAGTTGAGGTAATTTTAATTTAATTTAACTTTAATGATTTTAATTTTCTTTTGTATTAATGTAATTTTAATGTTTTTAATTTTTTTGTTTTGATGTAATTTTAATTTTAGTTTTGTTTTAAGGTTTTAAGATTTATAATTCACCGATGATGACAAATGATTCGTCGAAACGTCTGAAGTATAAAAAAATAAACGAAAATGTTTGCTGTTGTGTTGGTCCTTCTTTTCATATATATATATATATATATATATATATATATTAGTGATGTAGGTCACATCCGCATCCGCATCAGCATCCGCGGAACATCCGCACATTTTCTCGCATCCGCATCCGCACTTTGGACTGCGGATGTCGTGCGGATGTGGACCGTTGAGATAAAATGTCATTAATAAGCTGAAATTATCAAATTCTACTATATTAATAGAACTAGTTCATTGTGCGCAAAAGTGATGCAAGCGACAAGACGAGAGGCTGTTCTTATATGAAGTTACTCTCTTGCAACCTACTTAGATCCACGTTACAAATCTGAGTTATTTTCACCTAGTACATTAGAACGAGTTAAATCATTACTTGGCAAAGCAGTTGAAGAGCTTCAATCTCTTGAATCTGTCGCTTCGCCACCCACCAAAAGAATAAAAGTTTCAGTGACAGAACCAACACCTTCAACAAGCAAATCTATCACAGAATCTGTCTCTCAGTTTCTTGAGTCAAGCAGCAATGACGAGACCTACGCGATGTCAAAAGATGTAGTAAAAATGATCGAGAGCTATCACCAAGAAAAACGCCTGGCTGCATGTGACAATCCTATTAGTTGGTGGAAAAATACGCAGAATATCTATCCATACTTGAGTAAACTTGCGAGGAAACATTTAGCCTGTCCTCCAACAAACGTACCAAGCGAGAGATTATTTAGCAGTGCTGGATTAATATATGATGAAAAGAGAAACAGACTGGCAGCAGAAAAGGCAGAAAAATTAATGTTCCTTAAGCATAACCTTCCTATAATTAAGTTTGAACATTAAACGATGAACATCTTAGTTTACTTTATTTAATTACTCATTTATAAATATGCCTAATAAACTTTAAACTTATATAAATAGTTATCAAGCTAATTAAAGATCTCTTTCTATAAGGGTGGAGGTTGGGGAAAGAGGTCGGTGGGGTGCATTTGAGTTGGGTTCACGTCCCGCATCCTGGTAACACAATTATGGTTTCTAATTGTGGCTGAAACTCAACAAAATATAACGAATTTATTTGCAGACGAATTCACTAATTGATTTATATATTAGTTAGATGCTTGATATTATTTTATATGTTCAGAGAAAAGTACAGCAATTATTGTACAATTAATCAATTATACTACATTATAGCTACAGCTCTCTCTATATAATAACTTATTATATACGTTAAACACAACAAATCTCGAATATATCCTAAAAAATAACGAAAATGTAGACATCCGCATCCGCATCCGCGGATGTTGAAATCAAACATCCTCATCCGCATCCGCATCCGCGGATGTGAAAAAATGACATCCGCTACATCACTAATATATATATATATATATATATATACACACACATTTAACTGCAATGACCAGCAGTATATTAATGTATAGAAACGACGTAAGTATAGAGGAGTGTTCTGCACACGAGGAAGAGAAATAACGAACAAATGAAAAATGAGGTGACCGCCCGGGAATCGAACCCAGGACCTTCCGATTGCCGGTCAGACATGCTACCACTACACTACGGGCCTCGATCAGTCAGAAGTCGCAATTCTCCTACGTAGGGCAGAAACCAATGCCTTGAGAGGGCACCCTCGCAAATCGTGAATATGTACATTTAACTGCAATGACCACGCAGTATATTAATGTATAGAAACGACGTAAGTATAGAGGAGTGTTCTGCACACGAGGAAGAGAAATAACGAACAAATGAAAAATGAGGTGACCGCCCGGGAATCGAACCCAGGACCTTCATTTTTCATTTGTTCGTTATTTCTCTTCCTCGTGTGCAGAACACTCCTCTATACTTACGTCGTTTCTATACACATATATATTGTGTATATATTACTTTTATATTATTATTCTATATTTTTTATAAAGAAAATTCTGCGAAATCAAAGAGAAGGAGTCGCAGTTCATTTGTTTTCTTCGTACTTTCATGCTAGTATATTTAATTAACAATAAACATTATAAATATAACAGTATATATATATATATATATATATATATATATATATATATAAGAAAAACAAACATTTTAACTATCTTTTCCGAAAGTGTCTATTTACTTTTGCTAATCCTTTCTTTGAAAGCATCTCTGGACAAAAATGTATAACACTTGGCACCTGATTGCCCGAGGCAACTCCAAAATCCAAAAAGGTTACAGTGGAATGCGGATTTAACCCAAACTTGCCTCAAAGACACGGATTTACCTCCGTCCACACCAAATATTGTTTACAATATTATTATTACTAATGAAATAAAAACTCAATTTAAATTCTATTACAGAGAGAAAGAGAGAGAGAGTCGATAAACTGAAGACGGTACACCACACACACACACACACACACACACACACACACACACACACACAATATTTCAGAAATCAACTTAAAGGATTTGACTCGTGTTATACAATTTTTCGTTTTGAAGAAACCCATGTCGTGGACCTGAATACGGAGGTAGAAGGTTTAGCGAGCAGTCAACCCAGCGATTGCCATATCATTAAGTGCTGTGATTTCACGAAGGTCAAGCTTACTGCCCCTCCTCTCGAGTTGGTCTGATGAAATAGTGAGTTGGCTTCTTTCACTCTCCACCTCACATAGGTACACTTGGCTCATCGGGGCTTGTATGTACCAAGCGACTAATCTTCTTTTGCAATCCTTGGATTTTAATTCCTACTCTTTTTTAAGTACCGTAACAGTTGAAATTTATCAGTGTTAAACTTCATATTTATCAGTGTTAAACTTACATTATTACCCTCTGCCCCATCCTTCATGCATTAAAAAAGTTCTACTTACTTTATTGGTAACCTTCGATTAGCATTCCTCCGAATTGTTCATTCTGACGTTCCCTCTCATTCGTGCATAAAAAATACTATAATTTAATGTTATTGATTTTAATTCGATTTCACTGGTAAAAATTATGATCTGTAAAATTTGAAAACTTAAATTAATTATTTTCTGCAGAGCTTCTTGGACAGCAGACCGTGCCAACGCTGGAAGAGAGATGTAAAACACATACACACACACACACACACACACACACACCACATTATTGATTTTATTTCGAAATTAATGTTAAAAATGATAATTATCAGAAATCAACTTAAAGGGTTTGCATCAGTTTAACAGACAATCCATTAAGGCA
Source organism: Bathynomus jamesi (assembly GCA_023014485.1). NCBI lineage: Eukaryota > Metazoa > Arthropoda > Malacostraca > Isopoda > Cirolanidae > Bathynomus > Bathynomus jamesi. Next base: position 171,320 of record JAJOZX010008630.1, read on the forward strand.
CAAGAAAGGAGATTGAGATGGTATGGGCATGTACAAAGAAGGGAGGAGGAGTATGTGGGACAACGGATGCTGAGGATGGAAATTCCAGGCACGAGGAGAAAAGGTAGACCTAAGATGAGGTGGTGGGATAGACTGAAGAAAGATATGAGTGAAACGGGACTGGAGGAAGAGGTGGCTCACGACAGAAGTGAATGGAGAAGAAGGATCTGCAACAGCGACCCCACATAGAAGGGCTAATAAGGCTGCGGAAGAAGAAAATCAGTTTAACAGACATCCAGTCAGGAAATGGCGCTGTTTTACCGCACGGCCAACCCAGCGATTGTCACATCATTAACGAAATAATGTAAGTTTTTCTTTTTCTTATGTTTCGAGCTCTTTTTCGGGTAAGAAGAAGACGCAATTTATTTCCATCAATTTATTAAATGAAAGAAATCATAAAAAAATTCATAAATTCCTCATCACGTGATATATGCATCAGAAATGAAAGGCGGTACAGCCCACAAGTACTAAGTCCCGAATGAGTCAAAATAGTACATGCTTAGTCAAGCTAGTCAAAATAGTCAAGCTTATCGCCCCTCCTCTCGAGTTGACCGGATGAAGTAGTGAGTTGGCTTCTTGTACTCTCCACTTCACATAGGTACACCCGATTCATCGGGGCTTATTATGTATCATGTGTCTAATCTTCTTTTGCACTCCATGGATTTTAGATCCTCCTTTTTTTCGTAAAGTAAGAGTTGAAATCTCTCAGTGCTAAACTTCATATTGTTGTATCTCTACAAATACATTCTGCTTGTAGAGATCTTCAAGGTTTCTTATTTTTCTACTGATCTTTGTGTCATCGGTAAAGGATGTTACTGCGCTGTCTCTGGTAATGTCCTCATCTATGTCAGGATTATGAACAGTGGCGCTAATACTGTTCCTTGGAGATATTTACAGGTGATTCCTTGAAAAGAGGAAGCAAACTTATACAGATACAAATAAGAGTGACAATTGACAGCTAAAATATGCAGGAACCATGTACATTTAATGTTGCAACTCATCATTTCTGTGTCTGACTTTGGCGGTGAAGCTCTGGTTCGCTCCAGCATGCTGGTTCCTGAACCTAACCTGGCCTATGGTTCAGACCATAGATTCTCCTTGTACTGTAATGACTTGCCGCCGTTCAAATTATACGTCCATTTCCCTAACCAAATGGGGAAAAAATTGAGGATCGAGTAGTATGCTGCAAATATTAATGGAAAATATTGTCGTCACAGAGCGTGCAAATGAACAATTCACTCATTCACCTTGAGATATGAGCATTGAAGATAAATCTACGGAGAGAATGAACCGATAAAGGCACCATTAGTCTTGAAGGCGAGAAATCAGTACTTCAATGTCCAAAGCGAGGGTCCGTTATATCGGTGTTACGATTGACCAGAACTGCACAGCATACTCCAGGTGCTGCCGAACCATGGAATTATACAGAGAGAGCACAATCTCCTTGTTTCAGAAATCGCCTCCAGATATAACCCACTCGCTTTCTCTGTTTGTGGGATTTACTTTACCTATAAGTTCCGTGGCACGTGGAACAGGCTACCTTCAGAAGTTGTAAGCAGTTCCTTTGTACGTCAGTTCATGAAAAGGATAGACCGAACCTTACACAATATTTGAGGGTGTATGAATTTTTCCCTGGCACCCGTTGCTAGTGGCACTTCCACGGTATGGGACGCATGGCCTTTTGAGGTACTTGTCCTTGTAACTACCTCTCTCTCTCTCTCTCTCTCATGTATACATTACACACTGTGCCCCTACTACTTTTGCATAAAGTATTTCCAAAATTGTTGTGAAAGAAGATTTAGGCAAAAGTATAATGAAAAAGAACAGTTTCAGAATTCATTCACACCATGCGTATACTTATCCACGGAGTGGAAAATAAAACAGCATAAAACTCTAGACATACCTAAAATAACCGAAAGTAAGCAAGCATATATATACATATATATATATATACAGGGTGTTTCAGGAGGAAAGGTCAATACTTCGGGAGGTGATAGTATCGGTCATTGTGAGAAAAAAGTTCATATGAACATGTGTCTAATTCTGAATGGTCACGGAAATAGAGCTCTTTGAATCTACAAATACAAAAGCATTGTTAATGGTAATCAAGAAAGAGAAACCAATTACTGTTTCTAACATTTAATGTTTAAACATTGGCATTTTGAATGGTATCAGATACAGAAATGACAAATTTGTTACAGTTTACAATGCGTTCTCGAAAATCCCACCGTCAACCTCAATGCACTTTGCAACTCTTGTGCGAAGATCGCGTGTTATTCGTCTGAGTTGATCTTAACGTTCCTTTATGCTGGCAGCAGCATCCAAAATGCGCGCGAGCAATTCGTCTCGTGTATGTTTTCCACTTCATCCACATCTTGTTGACCTTCACGTTCAGATGAAACATGAGCGCTGGGAAGTGTACCAATCTCACGCAATGTGTTGAAAACCCTGGTAAACACACTTCGATCCGGAATTCTGCGTTTCGGAAACCGTCGACGGTATTCTGCAACAGCAGCTGTTGCATTTCCATAGCAAAAACCGTAGACATACACCATATCTGCATATTCGGCATGTGTGAAGGTGTGTGGCATTCTTAACACTGCTTCAAACACCAAACAATGTCACTCACAACAGTCAGCTGTCGATTGGGTTATGTTACATGCTTACATTACAGCTTACATGGTTCAAGGTTATAGGGGAGGGAAGGGGAAGGAAGAGCTGCGCGCGCATCAGATTCAAACAGCTCTATCTCCGTAACCATTCAGAATTAGACACATGTTCAGATGAACATTTTTTCTCACAATGACCGATACTATCACCTCCCGAAGTATTGACCTTTCCTCCTGAAACACCATATATATATATATATATATATAATATATATATATTATATATATATATATATATATACATATATATATACACATATATATATATATATAATAAACAGGAACACCAGAGAAAATACAAACATCCTTCAAGGTTTAATAGTACCAACGTTTCGGAATGCACTAATTCCATCTTCAGGGCTAAAACAATAAAATTCCAAATCACATACAAAATACAAATTGCTTAATAACAATTTAAAATAAACTTAAAAATTATAAAAAGTAGCTAAGAAAATGTAAAACATTAAAACTAAAAGGTAAATAAATGTAAAGTTAAAAAGTTAAAATTATAAAAAGTAAAAGCATTAAAACTGAAATGTAAATAAAATAAACTAGTACCTTAACCAAAACATAGCAGATCTATCGATGATTCGTCAGAATTTAGGTCTGGTTTTAGTTTATAAATAAACAAAGACTCCATAATTTTAAGCTTAAGGTCAGAGCTTCCAGCAGCAAGTACAGTGAAATTAGACTGTGAAATTGGGTGGTCATTGTTATGCGAGTGATTACGTATGAGAAAATTAGGTGGTTTGCCAAGGGGTAAATTTGTACGGACCGATTTACCGAGATGTTCGTAAATACGAGATTTTAAATGTCTTTTAGTTTTACCTATATATGACCCCATACAGTGGTCACACTTGTATTGATAAACTATGGATGACTTAAGAAGTGTAGGAATAACATCCTTGTATTTAAATAAATGGTAAATCGATTTAGACGGGGTGAATATAATTTTTATACATAGTTGTGGGTAGAATTCCTTGAGCAATTTTAAAAGTTTGTTTCTAATGTTAAAACTTGAGGTTCCCATATAGGGCAAAGTGAAATACAGGATATCTTTGGGGACTGTAATTAAGTCTCTAGTTGTAGGGCTTATTAGTCTATTTAAGGTTCTGCCTATTGTAGTCTCCACCAGTCTAGAAGGGAAATTATTCTTGCAAGGAGTTTTCGGATGAAATCTAGTTCATCGTGTAGTTTAAAGTAATCTGAACAGATATTGAAAGCTCTATTGGTCAGAGTCGAAATTAAATTTCGTTTGAAACCTAAAGGGATAAAGGAAGAAAAGTTCGTAGTAAGATTGGTGAATGTCGGCTTTCGGTAAACGGAAGTTTCAAAAGAGGAATTAGTTTTATTATCTTAATGTCCAAAAAGGACAGAGAGCTATTAGATTCAACTTCTGAAGTAAATTGAATGTTAGGGTGCTTAGAATTAAGGTAATTACGAAACAAAGGGATATGGTCTGGTGATTTAAACAGGAGGAAAGTGTCATCAATATATCTTCTATAAAAACCGGTTTTAAAGTTGGAAGGACACTCATTCAACCATTTGACTTCATGATGACACAGAAACGCGTTAGCTAAGGTGGGACCAAGAGGCAGACCCATTTGAACACCTTCAGTCTGTTTAAAATATTCACCGTTGAATATAAATATAAGGTCTTCCACGGAAAATTTTAGTAGTTCTTTCATTTGACCTCTATTAAAACCCTGCACAGTATCAGTATTATTAAAAAGATTGTCAATACATATATCAATAGTTTCTGCAACAGGCACATTGGTAAATAAAGATTTTACATCGAAGCTAGCTATTGTGTAAGAATTATTATTTAATGAGGTAATTTCTCTAACGAAAGAAAAAGAATCCCGTGCTGTATACAAATTATAAGTTATAGGTGATAGTATGGGAACCAAGAATTTTGAAAGGTTATAACTAAAAGTTCGTAGAGCCGATAAAATTGGCCTAAGTGGACAATTAGGTTTGTGTATTTTAGGGAGTCCATACATAATGCCTGGGCTGGATTCAGAAACAAATAATTTAGAAAAAACCGTGTCTGAGATTATATTATTAGATTTAAGTTTTCTAAGATACCTATTAATTTTATCTTCCTCTTTTAAAATTAAAGCAAAAATGTCACCAGTTACTTTAGTAAATCTAGTTGCATCATTTAAAATATCTAACATTTTATTGACATAAACATTCCTGTCCAAAAGAACAACGCCATTGCCTTTGTCTGGTCTTGTAACCACCAATGACTTGTCCAAAGACAGATTTCTTAGACTTTGAAACTCTTCCACCTCCATATTAGATCTATTGCCATAAGGGTTAAAAGCATAAAATGAAGTAAAAGCTAAATTACGTAAATTATTAGATAAAAAGTTAAAACCTTTACTATGTGAGTCAAAGAATGAGTGTTTGAAAAGGTCCTTAAAAAATAACTCAAAGTTGAGGAAATAATCATAAAAATTAAGTTTCTTTGGAGTAAGAGAAAATTTCAGGCCTTTACAAAGGGCAGATTTTTTAATATCACTGAGAACTTTGGAAGAATAATTAAAGATGAGATCATTAGCTGTTAGATTATTATTCGTATTATATCCTAATTTTTGGAGTTTCCTGTTCTGAACAAAATTCACCCTTGCAATACATTTCAAATTGCCCGTCTGAATGACGTTCAAAAGATGTGTTGAATCTATACCAGACACCAGAGACTTAAAATCACAAGTAGACCGATTAAGATCCCGATTACATTCATTACTAAGCCTTTTCTTAAATTTAATTTCTGCATCTAGTAATTGTTTTTGACAGTTCCTATAGGTTTCACTTTTTTGTAAATGAAAGTTACTAAGTTTGAACCTCAAAAATCCAGGAATCAAACCCTGGTTTCTGCAGCAAGTAAGGAACCGCAAATCACACTGAAGTTTTCTAGCCTTGTAGTCAAGTTTTTCAAGTCTTCTATACACGTGCAATGCTGGTCTTCCATAGCGTTTGGTGATTATATCAGCTATTGATTGGTGGCGCGGAAAACGCAGTTTAATAATAAACAGGAACACCAGAGAAAATACAAACATCCTTCAAGGTTTAATAGTACCAACGTTTCGGAATGCACTAATTCCATCTTCAGGGCTAAAACAATAAAATTCCAAATCACATACAAAATACAAATTGCTTAATAACAATTTAATATAAGCTTAAAAATTATAAAAAGTAGCTAAGAAAAAGTAAAACATTAAAACTAAAAGGTAAATAAATGTAAAGTTAAAAAGTTAAAATTATAAAAAGTAAAAGCATTAAAACTGAAATGTAAATAAAATAAACTAGTACCTTAACCAAAACATAGCAGATCTATCGATGATTCGTCAGAATTTAGGTCTGGTTTTAGTTTATAAATAAACAAAGACTCAATAATTTTAAGCTTAAGGTCAGAGCTTCCAGCAGCAAGTACAGTGAAATTAGACTGTGAAATTGGGTGGTCATTGTTATGCGAGTAATTACGTATGAGAGAATTAGGTGGTTTGCCAAGGGGTAAATTTGTACGGATATATTGATGACACTTTTCTCCTGTTTAAATCACCAGACCATATCCCTTTGTTTCGTAATTACCTTAATTCTAAGCACCCTAACATTCAATTTACTTCAGAAGTTGAATCTAATAGCTCTCTGTCCTTTTTGGACATTAAGATAATAAAAACTAATTCCTCTTTTGAAACTTCTGTTTACCGAAAGCCGACATTCACCAATCTTACTACGAACTTTTCTTCCTTTATCCCTTTAGGTTTCAAACGAAATTTAATTTCGACTCTGACCAATAGAGCTTTCAATATCTGTTCAGATTACTTTAAACTACACGATGAACTAGATTTCATCCGAAAACTCCTTGCCAAGAATAATTTCCCTTCTAGACTGGTGGAGACTACAATAGGCAGAACCTTAAATAGACTAATAAGCCCTACAACTAGAGACTTAATTACAGTCCCCAAAGATATCCTGTATTTCACTTTGCCCTATATGGGAACCTCAAGTTTTAACATTAGAAACAAACTTTTAAAATTGCTCAAGGAATTCTACCCACAACTATGTATAAAAATTATATTCACCCCGTCTAAATCGATTTACCATTTATTTAAATACAAGGATGTTATTCCTACACTTCTTAAGTCATCCATAGTTTATCAATACAAGTGTGACACTGTATGGGGTCATATATAGGTAAAACTAAAAGACATTTAAAATCTCGTATTTACGAACATCTCGGTAAATCGGTCCGTACAAATTTACCCCTTGGCAAACCACCTAATTCTCTCATACGTAATCACTCGCATAACAATGACCACCCAATTTCACAGTCTAATTTCACTGTACTTGCTGCTGGAAGCTCCGACCTTAAGCTTAAAATTATGGAGTCTTTGTTTATTTATAAACTAA
>JAJOZX010008631.1:0-2500 GCA_023014485.1 Bathynomus jamesi
ATCGTGACTATAAAGCTATTTTAAAAGTTGAAAGATCTCATCAACTTTTAAATTATTCTATTGAGAAGTCAGTTCTTCACGTTTGTCAAGAATAAAAGATATTTTGCATAAGATATTATATATTGTTGTCTTGATATGGATTATTAGAAGGAAATTCTGTCACACCCGAAAAAATAATTCCGTCAGATAATGACTACCCCTCAAAGCTTAAATAGCATTGCCAAAATACACTTACAATCAACCATACTCGACCTTGTTTGCTTTCGATCCACAATACTGCAACTGTGTAAGAACATTTGCGGGAGGCAAGTAATCCGTCACATACATTGTTTCCTAATCTAAAAAAAGAAATGTGTTAATAATACTTCCTTTTTTCTATTCGGTAGTAAATGTATGGCCAGGGATATTTAGAAATAACTATTAAATAACTACTAACTATTAAATAACACATCACCCATTCAAGCGCAATACTCCCATCAAATACACCATCATTATAACCCAGACTGTCCCTGATTTTATACAAAAAACCTAACTCTACAATAGAAACTGCGGGAAATGTACTCTCTTCGAAGTAGCAGATGTTATGGAATGAGAGTCCCATGCATATCAGGCAGCTTCATCACTAAATTCAAAACCTCTGAAAAAAGCACTTCATAGCTCCTATTGATTACTAGTTCACTACTGCCATTTTACCAAAGTAACGAAGTTCCCAATTTGTAATCAACTATTTAAAACCATACTAATTTCATTAAGCACTTTTAATTTTCGTAATTTATTCTTTCTTATATTTTTTTATTAAGGGTCATTTATTTTCAACTAAATATTCAATAAATCATTTAATTTAAAATTATTTAACATTTTGTAACTTTATATTGTATTTATTATATTATTGCTATTATTATGATTATTATTATTATTATATTTTGTTTTCACCCTTACTATTAGTTTGCTACTTTCATTTTTTATATAGTAAATAAACTAAAATACCATTAATTTTGCTTAAAAATCCTCCATGCTTCCAACGGCATATTCAAATTGGAGGACAGTGAATATATTAAGCCGTCATATCAAATATCTAAAAATTGTAAAACTCTCTCACTTTTATTCTTTTCTGAATGAACATTTTTGAATGTTGAATTTTGAATATGAATATGAATTATGTCAGTGATGAAGCAATTCATATTATCGATTTGAAATTGGACTGATTTCAAAAGCGTTTAATGTTTTTACATTCAGATATTCAGATTTGTTCCGTTTGCACGGTTGCCGACTGTTTTAACATATATATATATATATTCTATATATATATATATATATATATATATTTGGCTGTCCGTCAGGCATCAGACGTGCATATTGTTTTGTTCATGCAGGGTGGAAATATACTGTTAAATGCAGATTTGGATTCTCTCTCTCTCTCTCTCTCTCTCTCTCGCTTTTAGAATTTGAAGTTATTTCACGTTCTTTTTATTCGCATAAGGAGAAATTTTCAAAAAATTTCGCAGAGAAAGTAAACTATTTTTTATTTATGCAGAAAGGAGGGGCCAAGGGCAAATGCCCGCAAAAGCAAACCCCCCCCCCCGACTAGAAGAAGAAGAGAGCCAAAATCAAGGAACAGGGTTTTCGAGATGCCTAGACACACTTCGTTTAAAAGATGGGAGGTCATAGACAGGAGGAAAGATGGATTGAGAAAGATTGTTCCAGAGTTCATCGGTTGAGTAGATGAAATTGAAAATGCCGATATAATCCTTGCGTTAAATAGTTGGATAGAAAATGAATGAGAAAGTGTAGAAAGTCTGGTGCTGCGTGCTCTCCTTAAAGGAGGAGGCATGCAGTTAGAGTGTTTAGAAGAGCAATGTCCGTTACAATAATGATAGTAAAGAGAGAGCGAGGCAACATTGCGACGAAAAGAGAGATTGAAGACCAGTAAGAGGCGGGGAATTAATGAGACGAAAAGACTGATTCCACCGATCAAGTACGGCTGTGTCGGTTGAGCCACCCCATACATGAGAAGCATACTCCATACAGGGGCGAACAAGCCCCCTGTACAGAGACAGCAACTGAGTGGAAGTAAAGAAACCGCGGAGGCGGTACAACACACCTAACCTCTTAGAAACTGTTTGGAAAGAGAGTATATGTGATCTTTCCAGGAAAGATCACTTGAAAAGGAAACGCCAAGAATTAAGAGGAGAGGAAGGATTGAGTTGTGTGTTGTTGAAGGTGAGGGGATAGTCGTGTGGAAGATTGTGACGAGTTGACAGATGGAGGAACTGAGTTGTTGAGGCACTGAAAGCTACAAGGTTTTCTCTGGCACAATCAGATATAACGGAAAAATCAGAGGTCAAGTGGTCTCATAGCCTCCTACTCTAATCATGAAGTGATTGCTGTGAGGGACGCTTTGGAAAATGAGTGGAGAAGTGAAGAGTGGAATCATCGGCATTGGAGTGAATATGACAGTAAGTGCGAATTAAAAGATCATTAATAAATAAAAAAAAGAGTG
>JAJOZX010008631.1:7500-15000 GCA_023014485.1 Bathynomus jamesi
AAGTTTAGAAATATTTACTATAAAAAAAAAAAAAAATTATTTTAAAATTTATTTATTTTTTTAAAAAATCTGTTAGATGGATTTTCGGTTTAATTATACCCGATTGAGACTTATGGACCACCCTGTATGATGTTTCTGTGTGTCGATCCTTCATGGCCTTTTATATGGGTACGGAAGATAGGACGTACGGAATCGGTATATACTGGATGCTCCATAAAGTCCACTATCATAGAAGTAAATAAATTGTAGTTAAAGAACTTTGTCTATGAACTTTATGAACACCATATTATATATATATATCTGTGTGTGTGTGTGTGTGTGTGTGTGTGTGGTGTGTGTGTGTGTGTGTGTGTGTGTGTATGTAGAGAGAGAGAGAGAGAGACCCTGGCCACATTATTAGAACAACCAGCCAAAAGTTACTTTTTTATACTCTTTCGGGCAATTAATTCATTATTAAGAAATGTAGAAATAAAAAATAAAGCAAACTGTTTATCTATTACCTTTATCTATTATCTATTATCTAATAATAATTATAATTGAGTTTCAATAATTTGTTTAAGTACTGAAACTGGAGTATGAAGAGAAAGTTATATCTTGCTGAGAATCAGATCCTCTTGCTTTTATGATAGTAACTTCCCATATATAAAACCCATACAAAATTTATGAGAAATAATAATAAGGAAAATAAATGAAAAAATAAAAACAAACAAAATGGAACTTATTTTAAATCGTAATTCAAGTCTTGCATCATGATCAGAAACTCTGACATGAATGCCTCAAGTGTATCGAAATTAGGCCTAAATTAAAGCTAAAGGACGAGCAACAAAGTACTGAAACTGGAGTAGAATTATTGGAGAAAAAATTCTTAAAGGACAACTCTTGTTTTATTTTTACTGATTCATTTTTTTCGGAAAAAAAAGGATGAATTATCCTAAAAATACATTGTATACAGGGGTGTACCTAAAGTACTTGGCACCCAGGGCGGATCCTTCCTTTGGCACCTCCCCATAAATAATTTTAAAATTTAAACACACAGAAAAATATATTATGTTTGCGAGTAGATTTTTAAACAGTACAGTACTGTCATAAGCAAATTGGAAATAAGAAAAATGCAGGACATTAAAAATTCAGTGAACAGGTAATACTGCATTTTATTTTCTGCAAAAAACACAGGAAATCCAGTTACAACGCTCAGCCTATTCTTCATAGGTAAATAGAGAGGATTCATAGTCTCTGCTTTCGAGCCTTAATTCCTGCAAATTGATCAATGACCTCATCAAAATTCACCTTTGCATATTCATGTTCAATTGAAAGTAAAGCCAGATTTGTCAATCTTGTCTGACTCATGGTCGAGCGAAAGAAATTTTTTATCAATTTCAATTTGGAAAAACTTCTTTCACATGAAGCAATAGACACACAGACAGTCAAAAAGAATCTCAAACACAGTGACAAGCTTGGCAAAGATTCACAAAAATCCCATTTCACAATAAACTCCAGAAACTGCAATGCTGTCCATTTCTTTGCCTCTTCAACGCTGATTTTGGCAGCTTCCAAATGCCTCCGAAGTCGTCCAATTTCCACACTGATATCTTCATCAGAGAATTCATCGAAAATATGAGTCAAATTTGGAATATATTTCCGAAGTTCTTCTTCTGTTGCAACAACCAAAGTGTTTGGCTGAATAACAGCGAAGATTGACAGAATTTGATCCATTGCCTTAGGACGATTCTCAAATTCTTGATGAAAGCGATCAAGACATTCAGACAGCCCTTTTTACTTCCTCTGGCAATGTGAGACCAGCATCCTTTTCGGAGTTTTACTCTCCCTCTTCTCTCCATAGAAATGTCCATTTCTTCACACTTTGTAGTTGCATAATGAATGACCCTCTCCACAATTTTATTGCGCTGATCTTCAAGAAACAGTTTTAGAGTTTGGAGCATCACAATACACTTCAAGGCTGATTCAACTATTTGCAAGTACTTTTGTGAGATTAATTCTTCCAGGACTTCACACCAGAAAGAAAGGTAACTCAAAAAAAGAGAAATCACAAACAGCAGACAGCAAAATCTGAGCTGATCCTCTTGTGTCCACATTTTCTTTGGAATCGTACAGTACTTCAAGGGTTGAGGTCAGCTTTTCAAAATTTGCCTTCACTGGTTTCACAGCGTCATAATGAGCACTCCATCTTGTCTGGCAAAGTCTTTTGACTGTCATGCCTACATTCTCCATTAACACTTCCCATCGATGAGTTGAGACTGAAAAGAAGGAATAGACTCTCTCCAAGGTTCCAAAAAAAAGTCACATGAAGAAACGCTTCCAAATGAGTGCACTCCGCAACGGTTCAGAGAATAATTTGCACAAGGCACAAACAAAGCCTTGGGATTAATTTCTCTGATCTTTGACTGAACACCACCATGAATCCCAGCCATCGTTGCAGTGTTGTCATATCCTTGACCACGGCACAGGTTTATGTCCAGTCCATCTCTCTCCAGATGTCTCAGGATATCCCCTGTGAGCTCAGCAGCAGTCTTTCCGGCAATAGGGAAGAAGCCCAAGAATGATTCCTTTACTTCAACTTTGTCACATTCAATATGGACGTATCTGATCACTTCACACATCTGATCAGTGTGGGACACATCAGGAGTGCTGTCAAAAAGAATCCCAAAATACTTTGCTTTCTTGATATCAGCCACTTTTTTCTTTGACGTAATTCCCCAAAATCAAATGAACTCATTCTGAATCTTTGGAGATAAATACGAAGCCACTCTCCTCCCAGATGGAATAGAATGCTTAATCTTTACAAAATGTTCTTTCAAAACTGGATCATAATTTGACAGCAACTCTACCAATTCCATGAAGTTTCCTTTGTTTGCTGATGACATGTCCTCTTTGTGACCACGAAAAGGAAGATTCTGGTGAGCCAGAAACAAAGTTACGTCCAAGAGGCGATGTAAAATATCCCTCCATTTCTTTCTCTCCTTGTCCATTGTTGCTTGAGCTTGAACTTGATCAGTGGTTTTTTTGAAGCTTCAACCCTGCTCCGAAGGTCTTCCATTTCTCCAGGCATGAGAGATGCTGCTCAGAAGCCTCATGGTCAGACACCTTTCGGTTTAGCTTCCACCATGCTTGAAACCCAGTGACAAAGCTGGATGTTCCAATTCCTTTGTCATCAAGAGCAAACAGTCTGCAGCAAAAACAAAACAAACTTTCTTTTGATGGAGAGTAAACCATCCATGTTCTCAAAACTTTCTCGCCATTTGGCAGAGCCTTATAGAACCATGCAGTGGTCAGCTGTCGACTCTTCCCTTTGAATTTCTCTCCTTGTCTTTGAACTGCACTGGAAGGTCCATCCCTATTTTGGAAGGGTTCACTTCCCCTCTTAATAAGATCAACTCTCAAGTCATTTGGAACCGGGATTGGCCAAGCAGCGACATCAGAATAAATTGAAAATCTATCCGTCTCCTCTTCTTCATCAGAGTCTTCCTCCTGTTGGTGTGGACTTCTGCTGGCGTCTCCTTCCTCTTCATCAGTTTCACTGCTTTTAGAAGATGAATTGCCATCCTCCAATCCTTGCTCTCTCTCATTTGAATCCTCTCGTAAAGATGCTTCTTGTATTTGCCCTTCTGATTCACCAGGCTGAATATCTTCAGGACTTTCTCCTATTGCACTTGATGTTGAAGGCGTCACATACTTCAAAATTGATCCGGACATTGCCTGAGCCACCTCTTCTCTTGCCTTCTTCATTTTTCTTTGTTGGAATCCACTGGATCGATTTCGCTTCGGAGAGGATTTTTTCTGCAAAATTTTAAAATCAAAAGGTATAAAGCATGAACATGCATAACAAGCATGAACTATTATGACTTGAAATACATTAACTGAACAAATTGTCTGTGATTGTTATTGTTATTATTATTATTTGGAGGGGGAGTTTAAGTGCAAACACGACTCCTAAAAAAACAGAAAACTATGAGCGTTACTCACAAATAACTAGACCACTGACAAAATGAAAATTAACAGTATATCCAGTAAATAAAGAAGTAAAAAAATTTTATTACAACAGAAAAGCTTGAAACAAGTGGTTCTCAAACTTTTCCCAACCAGATACCCATTGAGTTATCAGATTATCAACCCAAATAAGCAGACACAATTAATTATCATTATTATCATTATTAATTATCATTTATAAACACTTAAACATCACTATGATACCACATTGTCAAAAATTACTGGACACTGGTATAAGTACCATGATATTGTTATAAACACCAGCACTTTATGCTTTATCATAATTATTTAATGAAACATACCTCATGTATGTGGAGTCACAGTGTCAAGTGAACAAGACTTGGAATGTCAGTTGCAGCCAGCTGGCTATGCTGAACAAACTTACGACTAGAACGTCAACAAACGTTCGCCTTTCGATGTAATTTTTATCAAATATTTAATTTTTCGTTTGTAAATTTTGTATTGCCAATAAAAATCAAAATTTATTTTATAGTGGAAATTAACATTAAGCTGTTGTAATAGTTTGAACATTTTAATTTTTTTTTCTTACTTTGGCGAATTTTTCATCGATGGCACCCCCTCCTGGCTGTCACCCGGGGCGGACCGCCCCTCTCGCACCCCCCTTAGTACACCACTGATTGTATATATATATATATATATATATATATATATATATATATTGGTGAAGGCCGCTTCTGGCAAGCTTCAATTTCAATTTAAGCAGAAAGCCACAAACAAGAAGGAAAGAAACATCCATCAAGTTGGAAAGGGACTATATTTTGTATATTGCAACGTTTCAAGCACAAACTATGCTCATCTTCAGGCAAAAATTCTAAAAAGTTAAAAACATAATATTAAGAACCATAATGACATTAACAAAATAAAATAGGGAAAAAATCCACAAGCATTAAAAACAAAAAGTCACACTAAAAAAATTCTAGAAAGTTACAGTTAAAAACCATAATGACTATTATAAAACAAAAGCGAACAATTAACAAGCTTTAAAACAATGAAAGTGACACTAAAACGAACAATGAATAACAGCTATAAAATACAAAATGTAAAACTCAAAAAAACTAAAAATTCACAGGCTATCTTTTAAAACACTAAAAAATTAAAAACCCACACTAAAAGGAACACACCTTAAGTCTAAGCAGCACAGATTCCGAGGCAAAACTAAAAAAACAGAAGCATCTAAAACCAAGTAAAGGTTGGTTGTTCAAGATGTTCAGTTTAGACGGAGGGGAACGGATGAAATATCAGAGTTAAGCGAAGGGGAGAGAGTTTTAATATACAGGGATTCTAAAAGTCTTAACGTTTGCTCACACGGAGCGGAATCTAAAATGTTAAAATTAGCTAAAGTTATATCGACTTTGCATAGAATAACATGGCTGCGTATAGCTGAAGCTTCTTTAGTTTTCAAAGGTTTGTCAGTTCTATGGCTTATGCCCATATGGGCACAGAAACGCGACTCGAGGCTCCGCACAGTGCTACCAATATAGCTCCGATCACATCGGGGACACTTGAATTCATAAACGACAGCACTGCGCAGAGCATCCGATACACGGTCTTTAACATTAAAATATGAGCCAATAGAACGACGGTTAACAAATACTAGTTTAAAATCTATTTGACAATAAAATTTACTAAGAAGTGGCAGAAGGTTATTACGACAATAGGAATTCAGATATCCCATTTCTGGGAGCACAAGATAATATACATCTTTAGGAACGTTAAAATTATACTTTTTAGGTTTGTAAATGTTAGCTAGAAATCTATTGATAGCGTTTTCCACAATCTGCTCGGTTAAGTAGGGTGTTTACAGATGCCAGCTTGTATTTAAAGTCACAATACTTAAAAAATTGAGACCAAGACCAGTGAACGTCTTCTTACGAAAAACTGAAGTAATAATAAAGGGTGATCCAGAGAAATGGGACCCAAAAGAAACCCCTGTAACTCTTAAAGTATAAGTCCTTTTATAAAATCATACGCCTCATTCGAAAGAGGATAGTTACAAGTTTGTACAGGATTGTACAGGTTTTTGACAATACAAGACAGATAAGATACAAAACAAAATAAAAGTGTTAGTTAAAACTAACCCTTCAAGATGACTGCATGGACTGTGGAACAGCTGCGTTTCATAACTGAGCAATATTATGAGCATGGAAGAAGTGTAGTTTCAGCTCAAAGATCTTTCAAGACAAATTTTCAGATGTCAAAATCACCTTCTAAGAAAGTAATCCGTCGGTGTGTCAGAAATTTTTCCCTAATTGGTAGCATTGGAAAAAGAAAACCAACTGGAAGAGTGCGCACAGCAAGGATAGACGAGATCATTAACAGAACTCATGAAATTGTACAGGATAATCCTAACATAAGCATCAGACGTGCTTCTCAGCTGTTAGGAGTTGGATATGGAACAACACACCGTATATTCAAGCAAAATTTAATGCTCTTTCCATATAAAATTCAACAGTGCAACAACTAAACGATGGAGATTTCGCACGAAGACGACAATTCTGTCAATGGATCCAACAGAAGGTAAATGACACCAATTTTCTAGCAACTTTGATTATGTCAGACGAAGCCCATTTTCACTTGAATGGAACTGTAAACAAACAAAATTGTCGTTTCTGGGCAACAGAAAATCCATTGAATATTACCGAAGTCCCGTTGCATAGTCAGCGTGTAACTGTTTGGTGTGGTCTTACTGCATCTCAGATCATAGGGCCGTACTTTTTCGAGGATTCCACCGGAAACACGGTCACTGTAAATGGTGATCGCTACGAAAAAATGTTGACCGATTCCCTTATTCCTAAATTAAGAGATCTTTGTCTAGAAAACCACTGGTTCCAACAAGACGGAGCTACCTGCCATACCACGAGGAACTGCATGGCAGTTTTGCGTCAAACGTTTCCAGGCGAGTTAATCTCAAGATTTGGAGACGTTGAATGGCCCGCAAGGTCTCCGGATTTTTCTCCCTTAGATTATTATCTCTGGAGATATTTAAAGAGTAGGGTCTACAGAAATAACCCATCGACCTTGCAAGAATTGAAGGCCGCCATCACAAATGAGATACAGGCCATACCACCGCACACTCTTGCAAAAGTGATGCAGAACTTACAAGCGAGAACACTGGAATGCTTGGCAACTAATGGAGCACATTTGAAAGGAGTCATTTTAAAAATATATTTCATAATAAACTTGTAACTCTACTCTTTCGAATGATATATAGTTTTTATGAAAGGAATTAAATATTAAGAATATTTGGCTTTTTTTTATGGGTCCCATTTATCTGGATCACCCAGTAGAATCACTCTCTCTGCTAATCAGTAAATCCAAGAAAGGCAGCTTGGAGTCAGATTCTTCCTCCAGAGTAAACTTTATGTTTGGATGCAAGTTATTTAAAAATGTAAAAAAATTGATGAGCACTGCTAGCATCAGTAAACACTGCAAAAATATCGTCAACATATCGTCTATAAAAAATAGGCCTTATAG